>SNQJ01S0175782.1:0-19880 GCA_010110895.2 Picea sitchensis | reverse complement strand
ACATAGGAAAATGCAACTTCTTTTCTCAGGAAAAGTTCTTCTCCCTTCTCTCTTTAGGAACTCAGGCCACTGACCCCTCTGAAGGCAACAGATAGGTTTACATCATTAACGATCATAGGGATGACGAAAATAATGTGTAACAGTAACGAATATAACTTCATTTCCAAATGTGAAAAATGTCTCCTCACATGAAAATCGAAAACAACAGTTCACGAACATCACATTGTGATCCAAGTCGACCATAGTAAAAAATAGTCAACCATGGTAAACCATGTTCAAATATAGTGAACCATGGTTATCCATGTTCAAATGTAGTCAACCATGGTCATCCATGATCAACCATAATCAATCATGGTAATCCATAGTCAAACATCATCACCCCTGCTCAACCATTGTCATACATAGCTAACCCATTGTTACTCAAAGTCACCCATGACCAAACCATGGTCACCCATGGTCATAAGCCGACAAACACAAATCGACAAACACAAACTGACAAACAAAAATCGACGTGATAATCTAACAAACAAAACCCAACATCACAATGTGATGACCATAATATGACAAACACACTTGAATGTTGCAATCTGACATTCAAAACCCTTCATAGTAATGCACCGTCCATAAACCAATGTTGCAATTTGTTGTACAAAACCCAACATCCCAATGTTATTGACATATCCCAATGTCAAAAACAAATGGATATAACTCGATAATACAATGTGATGAACAAAACCTGACGTTGCATTATGAAGGGAATATTCCAACATCGTAATGTTGTTGAAATTACTAAGACAACTGAGAGGGGGGGTGAATCAATTGTTATTGTGCTTAAACAATTTATGACTATTCAAATAATTTTTAATCTCTTCCAAGTGACCATCAATATTATACTAGATATGAACAACATAAATAATGAACATCAGTCACATATAAGATATACACAAAGACATATTTTCACGAGGAAACCCATAAAGAGAGAAAATATCTTCTTCTTTGAATGATAGGTAGTCTTTTAGGTTTTGTACATCATCTATCTTTGAGCACCAACTCAATGTGAGGCTACTACCTCTGTTTTAAAAGTTTCAACTTGTTGAGAGCACCAACCCTCTGATTTCTCTAGCACCCACTAGAAGGCAGCACCAACTCCCTGAGTGTTCCAGCACCAATTGGATGGAAGCACCTACTTCCACTTATACAAGCACCAACTTGCATACAGAAAACTTTGTGTTTTCCCAAGCACCACCCTGCCACCCTATTTTCTAGACACAACTAGATGAAAGCTTCAACTTCCAGTATTCAAGAACCAACTTGAATAACAGAGGACTACAGTCCTCCCTAGCACCACCCTACCTCCCTGATTATAAATAAATGATTGAATAACCAACAATACAGGTATATCAATTCTTACCACTTCTTCTTTGTTCTGCAATTCTTCTCTACTTCACTATTCTTCTGCTCTGTTCATACTTGTCTTGACTTGTTGTCTCTTTCTATTTGTTCTTTCTCTATTCCTCTCAAGCTCTTTGGTATGCATTCATTCTTCTCTCTTCACCTTTTCTGTTCTGTTCAGCTTTTGTTTCTCATCTCTGAGTTTGATCTCACACTGTGCATACTATTATTTTCCTTTCTCCCAGTTCAACTCATTTTTCAGTGAGAACAGTCAACCTCACACAGTCACTGCATATCTCTTTTATACTCTACCACCGATTGAGTTACACCTCGAATCTCCAAGAAAACACATCAGTTATTGAATCGCCAAACGTCCAAGAACTATGATTCAGTTCTGCTAACTGACTCGTAACTGAACAATTAATCGTGAGGTGAAACAATATCCCTTCGATCAAATTCCCAATTAACCAGCACCGTTGAATTACACTCGCAAGGACTCGTGTTTATCCTATATGCCCACTAGTTGTGACCGAACACTAAACAAAAAGTGATTTTGCGATTTCGCATTTCAGAAATCTTGTGATGAGACATCTTGACTCTCCCATGTTGCGATTTCTAAAATGGAGCTTAGTTGGGCTAGATCCTTCCTCTCATATGACCATCAGTTGTGACTAAGCACTTATCCATAAGGCACTTCATGACTCGCGAATTTGGGGATCTTGGTATGAGGTGTCTCGACTCTCCCAAGTCATGATATCTGAAATACTCCATATCGGATCAACGGTTCAGATCTCTCCCTTTGATGGATGATTGTGATCATGTCGGGATTTCGCATTTCACGATTTCCTGTTGTGAGTTGCCTCATAACTCCCAACTTGCGAAACTATGAAATGGAGCCTAGCAGCATGTTAGCACCTCCCTTCATCCTTCGACGATGTGACCTTGGCTATGACCATGGGCCAAACATTCAAGCGCTTCACTTGTCAAATCAACGGTCCAGAACTTTGGTGATCCGACAGTCCATATCATTTCATGACTTCGCATGTCGCGAGTTCCTGTGTCATATTCCTTTGACTCCTCCAATGTGCAAGTCAGCGAAATGCCAATCGCTCACCATGTGTCCTCTGGCTTCAACAGCTAGGATTGTTTTGTGACTTCGCGTATCGCAAGTTTCCACACTACTCTCCTTTGACTCCTCCAATGTGCAAGTCAGCAAAATTCCAATCGCTCGCCATGTGTCCTCTGGCTTCAACAGCCAGGATTGTTTTGCAACTTTGCATATCTCGAGTTTCCACACCACGCTCCTTTGACTCCTCCAATGTGCAAGTCAGCGAAATTCCAATCGCTCGCCACGTGTCCTCTGGCTTCAACGGCCAGGATTTTTTTGTGACTTTGTGTATCATGAGTTTAGAGGATAGTACTCAGCCTTATCCTCTTCTCAGTTATACAGGATCCGACGGTTGTTGGTCCTTGACACTCAGATCCAATGTCTGATATTTGTTCTCCTCTTTTGTGTGCTCCTCCTATCTGAATTCAGATCTAACGGCCATCGGGAATTCGGGATGGGTGATCCAACGATCATTGTTTCTCCTCCTCCTGAGCTTACACTTTTGTTCTTGCCATGCCATTATCATTGCACTTTTGATCTTGCTATCATTGGCAAACAAGTATACTCTCGTCGTGTTGATATTTCCATCAATGAAAAACAAGCATACTCTGCCTTCTGTCTGTAAATACGCCAACAATCTCCCCCTTTGGCATTAATGGCAACCTTGAAAATCCTGAATAACTACACTACTATTCCTGGACATCCAACCATACCATTGTAGCATCCTTACCATTACCACACTTTCTCCCCCTTTGACATCAATGTCAAAGAAGAAACACGCTCCCCCTGAGTTTTTGCAATACATCTCGAAGGTATCAGATATGCGACAAGCAGATACTCCCCCTGACAAGGTAAACAAATTAGACAAAAGCATATATAAACCCCAACTTCTGACGAAGATATCCAAAAGGTGTTGTTGCTAACGGTTTAGTAAAGATGTCAGCTATATGTTCTGTGGAAGGAATATAATTCAACTGAACAACTCTGTTTGTAACTTGTTCTCTGAGAAAATGGTATTTTATTGGTATATGCTTAGTCTTTGAATGAAGTACATGATTATTGGAGACACTAATGGCACTGGTGTTATCACAGTGAAGTGGGATGGGATCAGTATAAGTTACCTTCAAATATGCAAGAGTTTGTATCATCCATAAAATCTGAGTGCAGCAAGTAGCAGCAACAATGTACTATGCCTTTGTAGTTGATAAGGAAATAGATCCCTACTTCTTACTAATCCATGCTACTAATGAGTCACCCAGGAAGAATGCGCCTCCACTGGTGCTCTTTCTCTCATCCACACATTTTTCCCAATCAGTATCTAAATAAATAGTTAACTGGAAATTATGATTTCTAGGATACCACAGACCATAAGTCATTGTGCCCTTCAAGTATTTGAATATCCTTGTTACATCTACTAAATGACTTTGTTTAGGAGCAGACTGATAACGACCTACCATTCCAACAGCTTGCATTATATCAGGATGGGATGTTGTGATGTACAAAACACTTCCTATCATTGATCTATATGTCCTTTGATCAACATCAAGTGAAATATCATCTTTACTGAGCTTGCAACCAACCACCATAGGTCTACTAATAGGGGAATAATCTTCCATATGGAACTTCTTCAACATCTCTTTCAAATATTTTTCTTGAGTGATAAAAATTCTTGCAGAACTCTGATTTACTTGTAAACCAAGAAAGTATGACAGCTCTCCTATCATGGACATCTCAAACTCTATTTGCATAGAGTTAGCAAACCACTGGATAGAGGAATCATNTACTTCTTCCTCTAGATCTCCATTAAGAAATGTTGACTTAACATCCATCTGATACACTTTAAAGTTCTTATGACATGAATATGCAAGAAACATTCTGATGGCTTCCAATCTTGCCACTGGTGCAAAGGTTTCATCAAAATCCTATCCTTCAACTTGTGCATACCCTTTACAAACCAATCTGGATTTATTCCTAACAACTTGTCCTTTTTCATTCATTTTATTCTTGAACACCCATTTGGAACCTATTACATTCTTATCTTCAGGTCTAGGAACAAGTTGACAAGTATTGTTCTTCTCAATCTGATCAAGCTCTTCATTCATAGCTCTAATCCAATCATCATGCTTGCTAGCTTCATCAAACATTTTAGGTTCAATCATAGATATAAAAATGACATGATATTGTTCTAAGTCTTTAATCAATTTCCTTCTTGTTTGTACTCCTTTATTTATATCTCCAATTATCTTATTTTCAGGATGATTCTTTCTAACAATTCTGAGAGGTGGTTTTGTTTCTTTCTGTTGAATTGTGTCAGCCTGAGTATTTGTGTCTTCATCTAATTCATATTCTTCTCTTTATGATCCTTGGACCTGTTCATATTCAACTTCAACTATATCTTTTGTGCTTGGTTCAATACTGCTTACATTATGTACTGGGATTTCTTCATCAACTTTTATGTCAATACAATCAACCAATTTATGCAGCCTCTTATTATAACATATGTATCATTTACTATTTGTAGCATAACCTAAGAAGATACCTTCATCAGCCATGTCATCATATTTGCCAATATTTTCATCATTATTCTTGATGTAACATTTACTCCTAAAGACTTTAAAATGCTTGATTGAAGCAGGTCTTCCAAACCATAGTTCATAAGGAGTCTTGTCATTGTGTGGAATGAGATGAGATTTGTTAAGGATATGAACAGTTGTATGGATTACTTCCACCCAATATGTCTGAGCAATATTCCTTTCATTCATCATTGATCTTTCCATCTACTAAACTGATCTATTCTGCCTCTCAACTACTCCATTTTGTTGTGGAGTCCTTGGAATAGTGTATTATCATTTGATTCCATGTTTATCACATAACTCTTTGAAGTTCCATGAACTAAACTCTCCTCCTTTATCAGACCTTACTGCCTTCAATATTTTTCATGTTTGATTCTCAATCAGAGCCTTAAACACATTGAATTTTTCAAATGCTTCAGATTTTTCCTTCAAAAAGGCAACCCATGTTAGTCTAGAATAATAATCAAAAATCAACATAAAATAGTTTTATTTTCCTGTACCTTCTTTTCTTGATGGTCCACATAAATCCATATGTACTAATTGGAGAGGTTTTTATGTTGAAGGAAAGTTTTTAGATTTGAACTGTGTACGAGTAAGCTTTCCTATCTGGCAAGGTTTATAAACATAATCATATGGCCTTGATATATTTGGAAGATCTTTTACTGTCTCACTGTTTCTAAGCTTGATTATATGATCAAAATTTAGGTGTCCAAGTCTCCTATGCCATAGCCAACTTTCATCATACTTTCTTAAGTGGCATTCTTTTTTTTCTTCTTTTAACACATAGACATTGTTTTATGTTCTTATGCCTTTTGCAATTAGTTGTCCTGAATTCACAGATTTTATTCTACAATCTTTAGAAGTAAAAACAAATTCACATCCTCAGTCAGGGACTTGACTGACACTAAGAATATTATGTTTCATACCATATACAAATAATACATCTTGATATTTTCCTTTTCCATTACTCGGACTTACCATTCCTTTACCTTTTATTTTTCCCGAAGCATCGTTTCCAAAAGTTACATTCCCTGATTTGTTTTCACTTAGATTTAGAAACTTACTTTTGTCTCTAGTCATATGTTTGGAACATCCACTGTCAATATACCAAGGATTCTTTTATCTTTGGTCTGATAACACTAATCCACACTGGTCATCTTCTTTCTTCTTCCAAACCTTGAAATTTTTAACACCAGGATTCAAATCTGGCTTATAGTTCCTTAAGCGACAGTTCACAACTTTATGTCCATAATTATGGCAGGTGTAACATTCTGGTTCACTGAATAATAGATCATAACGATTTTTTTCTCATAAATGTTGTTATGCTTAACCTACGTCTTTTTCCCAGCCATCACATGATTTGTAGTTTGTGATTGTTTGTTACTTGGTTGTCTCAATCTTTGTTGTGGCAGATAATTACTCCTTGAGTATCTTGATTGCTCATATCTAAATCTTAAAGAACATTTTATATCTTTGTGACCAAAGTTAGAACAGAAAAAACAATATCCATAGAAAAATCCTTTATACCTAGAAAATGGTTGTCTTCTTTGAACGAGTCGATTTCTTCCATGTTGATGATTTCTTTGACCAGAGGATGTGTTTGTGTTATTTCTTTGATCTACAGATTCGGTTCTGGTAATTTTTCTTTCATTCCTTCTTGGCGGTTGATTATCTTTCTCTATTTCTGCAGAGTGGTTGTTGTCAATGATTGTAGATTTGACAAACTTGATGGATTATGTATTACTTGTCTGATCACTACTTGATCCTTTTTCATAACCCAATCCAGCTTTCAACTTTGGGTTCCTTTGCTTATTTAGAATGGAAGTTAATCCTTCTGAGGCTTTAATACTTGACATATTTTTGTGATACAATGCCTTAAACTTCTCCATCTCTTTTCTAGTTTTTACTATCTCTTCTTCTAAGGCTTCACACCTCGCTTTCTTCTCTGATAATTGTTGTTTCAGAATGTCCTATATTTTCTTTGCCTCTTCTAACTCCACTTTTAGTAGGGAAAAGTCTTCATCGGGTTTTTTACCATTCATTTTAAACTGCATCAACAATTGTTTTTGTTTTCTCTTCTTACATCTGAGTCTGTCAATTTCTTCCAAAGCACTGATTAATTCACCTTCCATATCCACCACAGCTTCTTCGTCATCCATTTCACCTCCTGAATGTTCATAATCAAGATCTCCCATATCCATAAGCATAAAATCATTCACTTTGTCTTTGCATGATGAATCGTTATCTATGTCTTCTGAGGAGTCGTCATTGTTTGCACACAAACTTTTCTTTTTACTATATTTCCTAAATTTGTATTTCTTTTCATCATCAGAGTTATGGTACTTTTGGTCCTTTTTCTTGTGAGGACACTTAGATGCAAAATGACCTATTTTACCACAGTTAAAGCATTTGAAGGGCATCTTACCCTGGTATTTGTCTGATCCTTTCTTTAACCTTCTCACAAATTTTGCTTCAATATCATCTAGTTTTGAATCAGTATTCTTGTCTGCTTTAAAAGATGCTTCTCTAGTAATGGATTTATCTTTGCTAATTCTCATTTCATATGTAGTTAGAGTTCCTAGGAGTTGATAAATGGACAGAGTTTTAAGATCATTTAGTTCTTCTATTGCAGAGACTTTTGGATTAAATTTATCAAGCAAAGATCTTAAAATCTTCTGAACTAAAAATGATTCTTCAATCTTCTCACCAAGACCCTTCATGGCATTCACAAGCTCTTCAAATCTTAAAAAATACTTTCTAATTGTTTCATCTTTATTCATCTTTAGTTGTTCAAATTTCAATCTATATGTTTGAAGTTTGGCATCTTTTTCTTTCTCATTTCCTTCATAACTGCTAATAAGTTTATCCCACATTGCTTTGGCAGTTTCAAGATGCATCACCTTTAAAAACTCAGTTTCAGCAAGTCCATTCAAGATAGCATTCATTCCCTTAGCATTAAAGCTAAATTCTAACTTATCATCCTTGGAAGCTAGCACAACAGGCTTTATGTATCCAGTCTCTATTACATCCCAAACATCAGCACCTAAGGCCATTATGTATGTTCTCATTCTAACCTTCCAGAAGGCAAAATTTGTTCCATCAAACAGAGGAGGATTACTGGCTAAAGTCCCTTCATGACTTGTCATGTTTAAGCTTACAGATCTACATTTAAATAAAAGGAACCCACTCTAATACCAATTGTTTAAATTACTAAGACAACTAAGAGAGGGGGGTGAATCAGTTGTTACTGTGCTGAAACAATTTATGACTATTCAAATAATTTTTAATCTATTCCAAGTGACCATCAATATTTTAAAAGATATGAACAACATAAATAATGAACATCAGTCACACATAAGATATACATGACAAAGACATATTTTCATGAGGAAACCCATAAAGGGATAAAACCTCTTCTTCTTTGAATGATAGGCAGTCTTTTAGGTTCTATACATCATCTATCTTTGAACACCAACTCAATGTGAGGCTATTACCTCTATTTTACAAGCTTCAACTTCCTAAGAGCACCAAACCTCTGATTTCTCTAGCACCCACTAGAAGGAAGCACCAACTGGATGGAAGAACCTACTTCCACTTATACAAGCACCAACTTGCATACAGAAAACTTTGTGTTTTCCCGAGCACCACCCTGCCACCCTATTTTCTAGCCACAACTATATGAAAGCTTCAACTTCCAGTATTCAAGAACCAACTTGAATAACAAAGGACTACAGTCCTACCTAGCACCACCCTACCTCCTTATTTATAAATAAATGATTGAATAACCAACAATACAGGTATATCAATTCTTACCACTTCTTCTATGTTCTGCAATTCTTCTCTGCTTCACTATTCTTCTGCTCTATTCATACTTGGCTTGACTTGTTGTCTCTTTCTATCTATTCTTTCTCTCTTCCTCTCAAGCTCTTTGGTATGTGTTCATTCTTCTCTCTTCACCTTTTCTGTTCTATTCGACTTCTGTTACTCATCTCTGAGTTTGATCACAGACTGTGCATACTGTGATTTTCCTTTCTCCCAGTTCAACTCATTTTTCAGTGAGAACAGCCAACCTCACACAGTCACTGCATATCTCTTTTATGCTCTCCCACCGATTCAGTTACACCTCGAATCTCCAAGAAAATGCATCAGCTATTGAATCTCCAAACTTCCAACAATTAACCGTGAGGTGAAACAGTAGCCCTTCGATCAAATTCCCAATTAACCAACACCATTGAATTACACCCGCGGGGACTCGTGTTTATCCTATATTCCCACTGGCTGTGATAGAATATTAAATAGAAAGTGATTTAGTGATTTCGCATTTTGGAAATCTTGTGATGAGACATCTCGACTCTCCCATGTCGTGATCTCTGAAATGGAGCTTAGTTGGGCTAGCTCCTTCCTCTCATATGACCACCAGTTATGACTAAGCACTTATCCAGAAGGTGCTTCATGACTCGCAACTTTGGGGATCTTGGTATGAGGTGTCTCGACTCTCCCAAGTCACGATATCTAAAATACTCCATATCGGATCAATGGTTCAGATCTCTCCCTTTGATGGACGGCTGTGATCATGTCGTGATTTCGCGTTTCGTGATTTCCTGCTGTGAGTTGCCTCATAACTCCCAACTTGCAAAACTCTGAAATGGAGCTTAGTAGCGTGCTAGCTCCTCCCTTCATCCTTCAACGATGTGACCTTGGTTATGACCACAGGCCAAATATTCAAGCACTTCGCTTGTCAGATCAACGGTCCAGAACTTTGGTGATCCGACGGTCCAGATCATTTCACGACTTCGCATGTTGTGAGTTTCTGTGTCATATTCCTTTGAATCCTCCAATGTGCAAGTCATCGAAATGCCAATCGCTCGCCATGTGTCTTCTGGCTTCAACGGCCAGGATTTTTTCACGACTTCGCGTATCGCGAGTTTCCACACCACACTCCTTTGACTCCTCCAATGTGAAAGTCAGCGAAATTCCAATCACTCGCCATGTTTCCTCTGGCTTCAATAGCCAGGATTGTTTCTTGACTTCGCGTATCGTGAGTTTCCACACCATGCTCCTTTGACTCCTCCAATGTGCAAGTCAGCAAAATTCCAATCGCTCACCACGTGTCCTCTGGCTTTAACGACCAGGATTGTTTCGCGACTTTGTGTATCGCGAGTTTAGATTATAGTACTCGGCCTTATCCTCTTCTCAGTTATACAGGATCCGACGGTTGTTGGTCCTCGGCGCTCAGATCCAACGTCTGAGATTTGTTCTCCTCTTTTGTGTGCTCCTCTTGTCTAAATTCAGATGTGACGGTCATCAGGAATTCAGGATGGGTGATCCAACGATCATTGTTGCTCCTCCTCCTAAGCTTACACTTATGTTCTTGCCATGCCATTATCGCTAAGCTTATAATCTTCCTATCATTGGAAAACAAGTATACTCTCGTCGTGATGATCTTGCCATCAATGACAAACAAGCATACTCTACCTTCTATCTGTAAATATGCCAAAAAATGTGAAAAACAAAACTCATCAATGTAATGTAATGAAAAAACCCAACATTGCAATGTGATGACCATATTCCGAGGTGATAATGTGATGAAAAAATCATGATGTTGTGATTTGATGACCATAACCTGTCACCGCAATGTGACGAACATAACTTAATGTCCAAATGTGAAAAGTGTATCCTCACATGAAAATAAAAAATAACACTTCACGAACATCACATTATGATGCAAGTCGACCATAGTAAACAATAGTCAACCATGGCCAACCATGTTCAAATATAGTCAACCATGGTCATCCATGTTCAAATGTAGTCACCCATGGTCATCCATGGTCAACCATAATCAAACTTGGTAATCCATAGTCAAACATGATCACCCCTGCTCAATGATTTTCATACATAGCCAACCCATGGTCACTCAAAGTCACCCATGGTCGATCGATGGTCATTCACCGTCACCCATGGTCAACATATCTTTCCATAGTCAACCATGGTCTACCATGGTCAACCATAGTCAACCATGATCAAGAGGTAAACTAAACTTTATCGTAGCAACCATGGTCAACCTTGGTCGACCATAGTCAACCATGCTCAAAATGGGAAAAATGGTCACCACTGTCAAATGTTATCAACCATGTTCAACCATAGTCAACTATAGTCTTTCATGGGAAACCATAGACAACCATGGTCAATCATGGTCAAACATGGTGATACATCATCTACATGGTGAACCATAGTCAACCCTCATCATCCATGTTCAAACATGGTTAACCATGGTCATCAATGGTCACAAATAGTCACCCATGGCAAAACAAAGTGTCGAACACATCTTGAAGTCACAATGACCCAAACATAGACCAATGTCACCTAGTGATAAAGATATCCCAATATCGCATTTTTTCGAACATAACCCGATGTCACAATGTGACGAACATTAACCTCGATGTCATAATGTGACATACATAAAACCCTATGTTGCAATGTGACAAACAAAAAACTCAATGTCGCGATATTTAATTAATTAATTATAATTAATGTATAATAAATTAATTATTATAATTAATTTATAATATTTTAATGTATTAATTAATTATTATGTTAATACATTAAAATTAATCAATTAATGTATTAATACATTAATATATTATTGTATTAACTGTTAAGAACCAAAGACTGAATACAAAAGCACCACAATAGATATACAAGAACAATATGCAAAATCTCATTTATTACTATCAAACCCTTGAGGTAGGGAAACACCGTACAATGGATCTTATTATGGAAGGGATCCTCTCATGTTCACTTGCCTCTTCGAGGGGGCATCCTCCTATTGAGCTACCGCTCCAAATACAATAATTCTCTTCATATCCCATTACATTGCTTGAACCTCTTTATATAGTGCTACCATCACCTAAGAACATTCTAGAAGAAGAATCTTCTAGAAGTATAACCTTCTAAGAAGTCCTCTTACATTTATTATATCTAACTACCCATTTATTATATCTAACTACCATAGTGGGCCTTATTTAATAATATAGTGGACCTAGTCCACCTTACATTGAATGGCCTACATTATTATCACTATGGGCCCTCTAGGACCCCACTACTACCTCTCTAGCTACCTAACATTCCATCCCCCTTATGAAAGCGTTGTCCTCAACGCTTGATGTACAACCATATACCAAGGTCTCATGGGTAATTGTGGACCATAATGTTGAAGAAGACTGGAGAACCAAGGTCCCATGTAGAAAGGAAAGCCACCATGTTGAAGTAGTCCAACCACCATTGTAAGCCTGGGTCTCATGTCCAAGTGCTCATGTGAACTCCCCGTGGAAGATTTTGGAACCCAATAACCAATTCAAAATGATGCTCCAAAGACTGACACCTGTCATGTGGATCCAAATAAGAAGATCCATCCACATAGTGGAAAAAAGGTCATAGCAGAATCTGGAAGGAATAATACCACTGTAGAATATGCAAGATGGACACTCGTAATAATCATTGGCTCTCGATTTGTCACATTGATTCTCTCTATAGAAGGTGGATTAGAGTCATCAAATAAAATATTAAAGTGGTTCTCATCCTGGAAATGACAACTATCCATATACTAATCATCACAATCGGCCTCAAAATCATACCAAGCATATATTTCTTGATTATATTCATCCCTGATGTTCTCCATTAGAAATTTCTCCTGCATGCTATCCAATGAATCTTGAATACTACGAAAACTATCATGGAGACCATATACAAGGACATGCAATCTAGCATCCAATGTGTCATACAATTGGGATTTGAATGTTTCAGCAATTTGTAGAATTTCTTTGAGGGTTTGAGAGGAAATAGCCATATGAGCGCCCTATGAAATATTTGGTCCCACAACCGTCATGAAAAACCCCAAAAAATAGACCAATAAGTTATGATATAAAATCACGGCTTCTTCTGGAAAAACCCTAAAAAACTGTTGAATTTAAAATGCTCATAACTTCACTTCCCGGACTCCGTTTTGGCTGATTTTTTTTTTGAAATTGTGAAAGGAACTCAGATATGTAATTTATTTGGGAAAAATAGGCCTCCATATGCTACATAAATAAATAAATAAATAAATAAAAATAAATAAATAAATAAAAACAATCGCGTCACCGTCCGCAGAAAAAACCCTGAAAATTGCAGATTTTAAAACTTCAATATCTTGACTTCCCGGACTCCGTTTCAGACAATTGTTTTTTTAACTTCGGTGTTTTTTTGAGAGGAACTTAGATATAAAACATTTTTTTGCAAATTTTTCACAGAAATATACCGAAAATTTTTGGAATGTCACTGCCCTCTTTTTTCTTCTCCGAAAAAAAAAATCTGCAAAAATAAAAAATATCTGTCCACAATGTCTACCAAGGAAAATGATCTGATACCACTTGTTAAGAACCAAATATTGAATACAAAAGCACCACAATAGATATACAAGAATAATATGCAAAATATCATTTATTACTATCAAACCCTTGAGGTAGGGCAACACCGTACAATGGATCATATTATGGAAGGGATCCTCTCCTATTCACTTTCCTCTTCGAGGGGGCATCCTCATATTGAGTTACCGCTCCAAATACAATAATTATCTTCATATCCCATTACATTGCTTGAAACTCTTTATATAGTGCTACCATCACCTAAGAACATTCTATAGGAGGAATCTTCTAGAAGTAGAACCTTCTAAGAAGTCATCTTACATTTATTATATCTAACTACCCATTTATTATATCTAACTACCATAGTGGGCCTTATTTAATAATATAGTGGACCTAGTCCACCTTACATTGAATGGACTCCACTATTATCATTATAGGCCCTCTGGCCCCCACTACTACCTCTCTAGCTACCTAACATTAACAAATTTATTTATTTTTATATTAATACAATAATGGATTAATATATTACTTCATTAATGGATTAATGTATAAATACAATATTGTATTTATTAATATATATATATATACATTCATTAATTTATGTTAGTATCCTCATTAATTTATCATTCAATATTAAATAATCAATTTCTATTTAAATAATATATCAACATTAATTTATTAATGTATTATTGTAGTAATACCTTAATTAATTAATAGATTATATTGTATTAATATATTATTGTATTAATACATGTATTATTCTATTGATACATTAAGTAAAAACAATAAAACCTAATATTTTACCGTGTAACAATATTTCTCTTACAACAATGTCTGCCAAGTGTGGAGTTTTGGAGCTTATACGTTAATTATTTGTCTAAATGTCTAAACAAAACATTGTCTCTCAGAGTGCAATTAAACCCTTGTTTTTTCTTACCCAGCGTGGGCTTTTCCAGCAAGGGAATCACTTCTTAGTGTCCCACGTGGTGGTTTAAAAGACCGTACAATATGATTATTGTTACCTTTATTTTATTTTAGTTAGGGCGGTCAAGTGTTTGATGGAATGGTAGAACCAGAAATCTTAGATTGTCATAAAATCCATTTGAAATCATCACTCCATGGACATAATTATTGATTTGCATGAACAAGAATTGTTTATTATGTGGATTTGAAGATCAAATTGGTTCACTTCAAATAGTTGTAGTGTGCTTAAATATCCAAGTTGGTTTGTTTATAGTGGTTGCAGCGCATCTTAAGCACTCAATTGATTCATTGAAGAATTACAATTTTAAAGTGTCTCCTATAGTTTTTATCTTTTATTTTATTTTATATATTTTCACTTCATGATAATCATATGAGGAAAGGTAGATAGTAAAATGCAGCTAGTATTATCAATTCATCCAACATAATGAGTTTACTGATGAAATATCTTTTAGAAAGATTTCTCTTTCTTTTGATTAACCATGTTAGAAAGACTAAGTTGTGATAACATAACGAAATTCCTTGTTAGAAAGACTAATATGTGATAACATAATGAAATTCCTTAATAAAATTCTAAATGTTGCAGGAAATTCATTGTGACCCATTGTTGTTGCAAACCCTTGTTCCCTTGCATTTCTATCCCAATGCTTTGAGAATTGTCTCACTATCTATCTCATAGGAATTCTTCAAATGGAATTCGCTCAAAATATGTCCTCAATTACCCCATTCTAACACCATAGAAAAAGGCATGAACATCAAACATAAGCTCATATGTATATATGGCATAGAGATTACACAGATCACAAAACGAGAGTATTATAATCAATTCCCTAATCGTTACTAGGTAGTTGCATCGGGCATAATTCCCAAATGTCTAATATGCCAACCATCTTTTCTATAAAGTTGCCCATGCAACTCTGTGAACTATGATAAATAAGCTAGAACAAAACTTTTGAATGCATGCAATGTTTTAGGCCCTTATTTTTTATAATATATGTGTGTGTGTGTGTGTGTGTGTGTGTGTGTGTGTGTGTGTGTGTTATGTATATATTGAAAAAGTTAGGGCAAATACACATAAATAATAGTCATTGAAAAACGAAAAAAAAACATTTATCAATGCTTCAAAATATGTTATTAGAAGTTTTTTTTTTAAACAACGACGCTTACATATTTTCTAATGGAAGTGGTTGTGTGCACGAAAGATGACCTAAATAGAAGAGTATGAAATGGTAGGTTAATGGTTAGGTTAGTGGTTTAACAAACAATTATAAGGAAAAAAGTGTGAGTTGTTGTCAAACCAATCGAATGGAAGTAGTCGTGTGCATGAAACATGACCTAAATAGAAGAGTATGCAAACGGATCTAAACATTTTTATTTTTTTTCTAGCTAGGTTGAGTCTAAGTTGGGGCCAACTCCAATGTTAGTTGGAAGAACGATCTTCTCATGGGTGGGATATTGTCACCAGGATTGTGCGAGCAGTTTATTTACCCCACAAATGGCTCCCACACTCAACCCCTCCCATGAAATTTGAAGTTGTAACCTGATGGAGATTAAACCCCACACAAACCAAATGATCTACACCCTTGTAGCCTAATGGAGACTAAACCCCACACAAACCAAACCAAATGATATACACTTCATGTGTAACACCCTGTTTCCCCCAGCTTGTAAATATAACTGGACTGGCCAAGATATGGCAAACTCATAAATGTGAATATGTGATGTAAAAGGGACCTTGAGGAAGAGGTCAATGAATGTGAATAACATTTTTGAATTTATTGCAGGACTGCTGAGAGGGGATGTGCAGAAAAGAGACCACGATGGCGGTGGAAGGCACCTGGAAAGGTGGCGTTAACTTCCACCGAGAATTAACACCATATTTTGACTCCACTGGCCCGGAGAACCAAAAGTGGCTCGCTGGCGTCGAATTTAATGTCTCGCAGGCTGCTAGGTGGATGGCTTAATGAGGGATGGGATGGTGAACCGCTCATCCGTAGAGCCGTCAGGCCTGATCGATGCGAGGGAAATCGCACCACATGCAACCTCGCAAGGGGATAAGGCGTGGGGAAGAAGCGATTGGAGGGGGCAGACGCGAGGGGAACTTTGGCATTACGCAGAGTGAGTGATAGCAGAGAGGAAGGATTGAAACCTTCACTCCTGGTCACTGGCAGACAGAGAGACACAGTCTCACGGCATCATGGTCTCAGCTCGAGGATGGCTAGTGGTAAATCCGTTGGGAGTCGCTGAGCCTACGGTTGGGTGGAAACGAGCACCCCTCTCAGTAGTTGCACCGACTTCTGGTGTTATTTCTGATAAGTGTTTTACATATTGCATCTTGAAATTCATATACTGACATATATGCTTATAGAACTGTGAAATTGTGAATGATTACAGTATTAGAATGTCTGTGCAGAGTTTAATAAGAAATAATAGATATATGTTTATAACAGAAAGACCACGTATGGCTTATGTTGATAAATGAATTTAATTATGATTGAGTTGAACCAAGTCAGACTTCCATCCTGCCCTCGGGAATTTTGCTTTCCCTTGTCTGTCTTCCGGGATGCCCCGGAATAGATCTCTTCACAGAGACTTTCCCTCCTTGGAAAGGTTCATCAAGAACACGGAAAAAGGACTTGAATGCGCAAGTCTTAACAACCCTGTACGAGGAGGAATGATCCTCTTAAAATCCCGAAGTAGCAGTGTAGGGATGAGTAACGAATCGACGGACGAGGTCCCATCGGAAGATCTGTGGTCATTCACGACCGTTAGATTGACGAAAGAAAGAAGGGCGTTACGTGCCTTGCCCCTTTTTCCTCTATCTTCGTGAATAGCGAGGAAATCGGGACCGTAGATCCCCAAGGTCTGTGGAAGTATCTGGACCGTTGGTTTTTCCACGTCTAGAGAGTAGTATGGATGAGTAGAAGTCTGAGAAGAGCCAGAGAAAGCTCGAGAGCACCCTTGTATGAACAAGAGGTTGCTTGAGGCAGAGGATAACCAGGAGGGCATCCCAATACATTCTCCATCCGAGGGAGAAGGGGAGAAAGATAAAATCCCTTAGGGGTCTGAGTACTTGCAGAAGCTCAGGACAGATAGCATTTCGCGTGCGAGGGCTCTACAAGGAGTGTAGAAGTCAAGGAATCCTTTGAGGATTCGGGAGTAAAAGCTCAGGAGGAACCGCGTTCTTCATACGCGCGACAAAGCTCAAAGTCGGAGAGCCACAAGAGAAGAGAAAGAAAGAAAAGGTTGAGTCCTTTGAGAAGTTGAATTTCTTCCAAGCATAGGAAGAAAGTTCCCAAAGTTCAGGAGAGCACAGCAGCTGGCGGATGCTCCAATAGATACCCGTCATCCATTGGATCGGGAGAAGGCGCGCAGAGTTTAGCCTCTGGAGTAAGCGCAGAAGAAGAAAGAAATATGAACCAACAGATCTTAAACAGATACCCGTCAACCGTCGGATCGGACAGGAGTTGCACAAGGGTTACCATAGGGATTCTAGCCATCGGCATATCGGGATTCTTGAGGACAAGAAAATCGAGACACTTCAAGTCTCGAAACACCGGGAAGATCTGGACCGTCCGTTTGAGGATACACGTGGCGGAGATCGAGGTTTACTATCGGGAGTCAGGATATCGACATTCCTGTGGACAGGAGATCGGGGAAGTCCGAAGTAAAAACCCCGGCAAAATATGAGTCATCCGTTTGGGAAGACATGTGTCAGAAATTCGTAGAGAGTCGGGATATTCGGCATCGGGAAATCAGAGTTCCTGAGACCGTGAGAATTGGGACATCACAAGTCTCGAAATCCCGGAGAAATCGAGACCATCCATCAGAGGAGGACGCGTGGCAGCAATCGGCGTCATCGGGGAAAGTCCCAACAGGAAGTTGATGATCGGCGTTTGGGTCATCGGGATATCGAGAATCCTGGTGACAATTTGTTTATGTATTTTGGAATCGCGAAGCTCGAAACCCTGATGAGTGGGAGCCAGCTGTCAGCATATCAGAGAAGTGGGAAATTCCATTGTGGGGGATAGCTTTCAGCATAACGGGAAGCCAGGATTTGAAGGATCGGGAATCCTATGAGTCAATGCATTTTGGCATTAAAAACCCCGTAGCCCCGACAAGGGATAAGACTGCGGTCACGAGGATAGTGGTCATGTGGGCCAGGAGCCTAGCCAGGAGAGCTAGCGCGTAAAGGGGGCATTGAGATTCAAGGAATCGTGAGTCCTGAGGATGTTTGCATTTCGACATTGGAAAGTCCGAAACCCTAATGGGGGAAAAGGTTATGGTCTTGTGAGATAAAGGTCACATGGACCAAGAGCTTAGCCTGGAGGGCTAGCGGGAATTGAAGCACGTCGGAAATCTGAAGTCCAAAACCCCGAAACAAGGATAAGGCTGTCGTCTTATGCATGAGCGGTCATATGGATCAGAGGGCATAGCCAGGAGGGGCTAAGGCCGGAAGAGAGAACTCATCGGAAATCAGGAAAATCGAGAACACAAGAACCCTCGACATCAGAAAGGACGGAACCCCGAAAACCTGAAATTGTTATCAGGGAAAGACCGCGGTTATGTGCAGAGAGTCGTGTAGGTAAATGAAAGATCGTTGGATATAGGATTGGCATTTCGCTACTACAAGCTACGGGGAGTCTCTTCATTGAGAACAAAAAAAAATAAAAAAAATGAAATAGTTCGATTTTAGGTAGTGGGTATGTTACAAAGTGGTATCAGAGCATGGTTACAACACTCGGCCTGATTGGGCTCATGAACGAGTTGTGCAATAAGCTCCGTTCGAAGTGCTCCTACGAGGAGTAACTCCCCTAACTTAACCCTCTTGTCCAGGATTAAAAACTTGGAAAATGAGAACCCAACTGTGTATGCATGTGAAAGAATTATGAATTTATGCGCAAATTATAAAAATGAATTTAAATCTTGACTAATAACCAGCGTTATCTTTTTCACTCTAGCGGACGATCAGCCGCGGGAATCTACAGACGCAGAGTATGGTTACTCACAAAGAGGTGGGAGAAGGCTCCCACAACAGAGGCGAAGAGTCTGACGAAAGAAGAGCAATAGGAACCCCTCTAGACCTAGCCGAGACTGTGAGCAGTCTCATGGTTGAATTGAAAAGCTGCAAGGCCGATAATGAAAGGATGATGAAAGAACAAGAAAAGAAAACTGAAATTAATGCAATTCTACTACAGATCTTATCCGACCTATAGCGACAAATGCAGCATGAACCTGAGATGCAGAATCATGGTCGTGTCAGCGGCCATGCTGAGAAAAGCACATCAAGAAAGGTCCACCCCAGAGGTAAAGGACCAGTGGCAAACGATTCCACTGAGAAGGAAGCTGACGATTTAGAAGGCTCTTCCAGCAGCAGGACCAGTTCCTATGCTCGCAGAAAACAGAAGAAGCAAAAGACTTCCA
>SNQJ01S0175780.1:0-20054 GCA_010110895.2 Picea sitchensis | reverse complement strand
GATTCAGAGTGAAGTTGCCTGAGGACATGCAACATCTTAAGTTGGGGGGGATGTTAGGACCATACAATGTACCTTTTTACTCACACTTTTTGCTACCTTTACACCCTTGTTTCACTCACATTTAAACTCATATTATCACCTTACCCTATCTTTCTAAAGGTATACAATGTCTCTTCTCTTTACTATATGTTTAATCTGTTTTTCATATAATTTTACATTACTCTCGTACTTGACCATTGATCAGAAATATATAAGTGATGAAACAGTTCAAACCGTAGATTAGCATTGAGGCCTGTTGTTGAAACAATTAAAGCACACAAACCCTGTGGATGAAACAACAACTCACACAGAATAAGTTGTTACACAGTCCATGGTCAACGATGCTGAAGCAACAACTCACAGAGAAGAAGCTGTTACATAGTCCGTGGTCAATGATGTTGAAACAACAAATCACATAGAAGAAGTTGTTACATAGTTCGTGGTTAACGATGCTAAAACAACAATTCACCAGAAGAAGCTGTTACACCCGTCATGGTCTACGATGCTGAAACAACAACACAAAACTGTTACATTAACAATCGTTGTTGCCTGAGACCAAGTTCCTGAAACAATCAGAATGCAAATCCCATGGCTGAAAGAACCCGCGATTTGCGATGTTGAAACATCATACAACAATAGTAACAAGAAGACAAATAAAGAAGTTGTTACTCCAGTTGCAACAACAACACCTCACTCAACACTTGTAATAGCATTCCGTTACGAGAGACTAGGATACCCTATTCTAGTATAGAAATCGGATCCGACTAAGAATAGGATTCAGATGTGCAAATTTAATTTGATGATCAAATTGTATCGAAGGGATTCTCCTCTTTAAATAAGAGGAAATTATCATTAGAGAGGACCTTCTGATTTTGGCTAAGAAGGATTTATAGAGAAGGATGTGTTTCATTTCAGACATTGTAATATGATACAATTGATAGATGAATAAAACACTGTTCTGAGCATTTCTCTCTAGTTCCTTTCGTTTCAGGGGAATCTTCTGAGAAGGGAGGGCCCACCTTCTTCACAAGATTCACCCATTAGATTTGTAGTGTGTTAGTGTTATTTTTGTTCATGTCTTGATTAAATTCTATTTTGTTGAAACACTACTTTATTGAACTATGTTTTGCTGAAACACTACTTTACTAAACTCTGTCTTGCTGAAACTCTGCTTTACTGATTGTTACATTGTTTTCATATAATTCATGCTTGGGTAACTGTTAATCATTCTAGTTAGCAATCTTGTTTGGTGAATTTATGAAATCTTGATAATCAGGGACAGGTGCTGAAGATTCCTGTTTGGGGAATAGGGTCCTATTCTCTGTTAGAGATAGTTAGCCTTCAGTGCATGTCATTTATTTTAATGAATTCATGAAAGTGTGCTAATCAGAAACAGGTGCTGAAGTTTCCTACTTAGGGAATAGGGTCCTGTTCTCTGTTAAGATTTATTTAACCTCCAGTGTGTGCCAATCATTTCAATCAGTAATGAGTTCATGAGAGTGTGATGATCGGAAACAAGTGTTGAAGATTCCTACTTTGGGAATAGGGTCTTGTTCTTTGGTTACAGAATAGTTGGTCTTTCCTGTTGCAACATCTTGTTGTTATTTTAATGTAATCCAGGATTCTTCCATTAATCATTTCTTTAAACTTTGAGCTCTGCAATAGGTAGGTTGTTTTCCTGTAATTCAAGTTAGAACTTCAGTTTGTTCAAGGCAAAGTGTGATTAATATGTTTTTACTATAACTCTAGGTTGCTTTTGAGATTGAGCATATATAGTGTGTGATTACCTTTGAAATAAACAGACTTCCCTGGGTTGACAATTTATGTAGCACTTGATTGTTTAGTTAAATAAACAATTATAGTGACCAACATAGGACAACAAGAGGAAAATGATGTGTTAAATCCAGGACAACACTATCAAAATCAAATCTGTTGTGCACAAAACCCTGTTAGTCCCTAGTACGATGATATAAAATTTTGTCTTATACACATATCAACTCCCCGTCACCTGGATCCCACAAAAAGGAGAGCACTAAGATTAAAATCTTCTTCTTTTCAGCTGATTAATGGTATTCTGTTTTGTCAAAATTTTGACGGAGTACTAATGCACTGTCTTGAGAAAGATGAAGCAAAAAAAGTCTTATTGGAATTGCATGCAGGAGAAGCTGGTGGGAATTTTGGTGGAGACACCACTACCCATAAAATATTAAGAGCAGGTTATTACTGGCCTACCCTTTTTAAAGACATTCATGCTTTATGTTGTAAGTGTGTAATTTGTCAAAAAACATCTGGACGGATACAAAAACCAACGTTCCCTTTGCAACCAGTTTCAACAGACTCCCCTTTTCAGCAGTGGGGTCTAGATATTATAGGCCCAATCAATCCGCCATCCTCACATTAGCATAAATATATTATAACAACTACAAATTACTTCACCAGGTGGTCCGAGGCTGCCCCATTAAAAGCTGTAAATACCAGCCAGGTGATATCCTTCTTGAATTCAAATATTATTACTCGTTTCGGTATCCCTGAATGCCTGGTATTTGATAATGGTTCTTATTTTTCATCTCTTGAAATTAGTGATTTCACTCTAGAAAAAGGAATTAAATTAAAGTAGTCTACCAACTACTACCCCCAAGGCAATGGTTTGGAAGAATCGACTAATAAAAATCTGATCAAAATTATCAAGAGAACGGTCTCTGAAAACCATAAAAATTGGCATAACGCACTGTTAAACGTAATCTGCGCTGATAGAGTAACTCCTAAAACTGTTATGGGTAACTCACCTTTCTTTCTCGTTTACGACAGAGAGGTGATTCTTCCACCACATGCCCTTCTTCCATCTCTGAAGTTATCACATAAAGTACAGGAAGAGGACTATCCCCCTTTGGAGAGTCGAATTAATGCTTTGTTAAAATTAGAATAAGTGAGGGCTCAAGCAAAATGAAAACTGGATCAACATCAACTCATTGTTAAAAACTAGTTTGATTTCAATTCCGCCTCTGATAGAAATTTCGAGGTAGGTGACCTTGTCCTAAAATGGTACAAACCTCATGAGGGAAAAGGAGCGAATACAAAGTTTCAGAACTTGTGGCTGGGACCATTTTTAATTGCTGAGAAATTGGGTCCTAGTTCCTTCCATTTACATAAGTTAGAGGGACAACCAGACACCTTTCTGGTGAATGGCCAAGCTCTAAAAAGGTACTTCGCCTGATGACACTCCCATGTACACTGTGTAAATATTTTATGTTTTGTTTGTTGTTGGTTTTTCTTTGTTGGTTGTTTTGATTTTTCCTTTTATGCTTATCAGTCATTCTTTTTGAAACACACATTTCTGCATCATGGGCTAGTTCAGACAAAGAGAATAGAAAAATTTCCCCTCTAAAATGACCGTTGAAGGTTGTTTAAGAATCAATTGTGATATTTTTCTGAGTTTGCAACCATGTTAAAGATAACTTGTTGTTTGAAAATCATTTATTGATTTCAATCTGCAACTTAAGGGAATCACAATCATCCATAAAAATTCTTTTTACGCTATCCCTGTTCCTTAAGAGAACAACTCAGAGATGTCTCCCTGCTCTTGAAAGTCGGTTTTATTAACAAACTATTTCTAGATCATAATGAAGGACAACTAAGAAATTTCTTCAAGGTCTGTAATTTACTAAGATGTGTCCAAAACCAAGATTTTCAGTGTCACCCCGCTCCATTAAATATCTTTAAAAACTAAATAAATCTTCAGTGAGTTGTGGGAAGTGCTTGTAAACCCATCGGGATATTGAACAGGTCTGCTGGTAGTGGGTAAATGCATGCATGATGCCAAGATAACTTCATTGGGGTACTGAACAGGCCCACTAGCAGTGAAGCAATGTCAGGTATATGAAAATTCTCAGATATGGATTTTTTTTACCTTAAATGTACTTTGTTCTGATCTGGAACTTCTTGGCAAGATACAGATATCAGAGTGGATTAAATGAAATCCCTGTCGAAGCTATGGATGCCTGCTGGAAGCAGCGGCCCTGTCAATAGTATTGATGATTTTAACTTTAATATTGTGACTCTCTTCTGTTAAGATTGTTGTTAGTTTTCGTCTCTTTAAAACAACAGTAATATGAAACTGGAATGCTTTATAATTGATAATGATGTTCAGACATCTTTTTGGTTGTTTTCGATTTTAATTTTTCTCTGATTATCCTAATCTTGACTCATTCATTTGGCAGAGATAACTACTTCTCCCAGCGTGTCACCATTGTTGGCAGCAATAATGTAATTTCTATTGTTTATAAGTTGCCTACACAAGGTCTCTAAATTTTCATTAATCGTCATGAGCAACGACACTTATCACTTGTCTCTTTTTACATACCTTCCTTTCGATTTTTTTTTTCATGACTGTAAGCATGAAAAATCACAGCTGGAATTCACACTTTGTTTCGATTTTTTATCAAAGGATCACTGTTCATACGATCTATTGTCGAATTGTCGTATTTCTCTATGAACATGATTGTTTTCCTAGTTTATAACTCCTTGGTCCTAAACGTGCCTTGGTTAAATAAGTGAAAAAACCTCCACTCATTTATATTTGATTAATATTAATGGGGTTTGATTCATAAAAAATTTTAACACAATGTTTATTTGATACATTTACCTTGTAATCAAGTCATGAATGTGCGTTCTATGGTTTTCATGTGCTTACATCCTTATATGTACTCGCATGCCAAGGTGTAATGTGAATTACAACGTGATATTATTGCTCTGTATGGCCTCGGTCTTCACGATGTCATTCCCACGCATGGTGACTAACGCCTCTACCTACCATTTTGAACTGTCATTGCATTTTTTTTGTGGAAACTCGGGGCTATGACTCTGTGTTTTCTAATCAAACCCTACCTCTGATTTCAATGTTGATTCCCTTCTGTTCGCCATGGCTCCATTGGTAAGGATTGAGCCCAATGGCATCCAAACCTTGTTATCTTATGACAATGCCAAAGGCGACTTAGAAAGGAATGACTGGCATTTGTTTATTGAAAAGTTTAAGGGTTTCAATCTGAGAGTTGCCCAAGATTTCGCATTGACCTTCGACGATTGCAGAGAAAATATAGGTGACGTGCAGCTGGAGGTGACTGAAGAGTTTTTAAGCCAAGCTACAGTTTTACTAGATGTCGGCCAAAAATGGTTCAAGAACTCAAAGGTTGAAGAGGTCCCCTGGACTCTGTTGTTCAACTCATGAAAAATTACTAGCTACAACTGAGGTATGCCTGTCTCAAATTTAAAACCTAGGTGGCATGACCTTCTTTCTATTGTAAAAAAAATTATTATGTGTGAAGGGAGATTTGGGTTAGTTTTCATGTATCACCTGTGATTTCTTATGAGTTTCATTGGATTTCCATTGAACATGCCCTACTTCCTCCTTAGAAGTCTGTACAAGATGGGAAAGTGGTTTAAGAGGTAGAAGTTTGATTCTAGTTTGTTCCATCATGGTTTAATCAAAATTATCATTGTGCATCAGTTACAATTAAACAACGTTTGTTGGGATGCTTTTATGGTACGAAATGGCTTTGTTAATAGTGAGTTGGGACAGGTTGACAAGCCTTTTATCACAAAAACCCTTGTGAAACCTACCACCGCTCCTGCCCTGTGGTCCTGTCTCTAATTTGGAACCCTCGACCTACCCTGATTCTACTCAACCCGACACTCAACTGGATTCACTCCTCTAGTTGATGAGAGGTCGATTTCGCCGGTCAACAAAACATCCATCACACTACATCAATACTACATGTTATTTTAATTTTTGTTGTATTTTATGATTAAGAATAAATCATAATGTAGTGAAGTATTTCTTATCCTTAGTGATTTTTTGTCAAATATTATAATATGAAGCATTGTATTTGGAATTTGAACAATTAGGGTAGTTTTAAGGTCAAAGGCGAAGGAGCAAGAACATAAATATGAATATTAAAAATGAATAAAGGGCCTTTGGATCCCCTTTGATTTAGTTTGTGTATCATGGATGGCTGTGTGATCAAAATACCTATGTATGATCTCTATGAATGTAAAGAAGCTTGAGATAATTGGCCATTAATTCAATAAAGTTTCAAGAATTTTAGTTGAATTTGTTTAATGTAGTTTTTATGAAAACAATTTGTGTATATGTAATCTTTATTAATATTAACACTTTTATAGATTTGTGATTCTTTGTAAATATTTTCAATGTGTGACTTTCATTTCAAATCACTTTCACTACATGATAATACAATGTGGAAATATTGTAACAACCTATGTTTCTATCATGTCTACATCTAGTTCCTACCCCTTTTCTTATAAGAGAGGAGTGGGACTGTCCAATATTTTAATTTTATCTTACAAAATATCATTTCATGCACATTAGACCAACTTGTCCTTAATGTTCACATGAATTTATGACTTATTCTCATGAAACTTTTCCTTAATGATCAAATGCAATTATGAATTGTCCAACTTTTCTTCGTCCTCTAAACAATTACATGCAAGCTTGTACTAGTGATCCCATTGCTCACATGTATTTATTAATTATAATCATATTCTCATCACTCACATGAAAACGATATTACATATTAATATTTCCATGCCACTTGGATACAAACACACATTTTCCTAAATAGATAATTTAAATTAATTACAATGTGCTACATATTTAGAGTTTAACCAAAGATTCTTACTATATGACATGGGGTCTAAACCTATGAAAGTTATAAAATAAAATAATTCATAATTAGTTATATTTATTTTTTGATTTGTGCACGGGTTGTAATACTCTAGGTTCATTTTATCTATGATAAAAAAAAAAACCCTAGACATCATCCCTTTCAGCATCACCTTCTTGCGTAGATGAAGTCTCCCCCAAGGAATCTATTGGGAATACAAGAACCATGCTTATGCAATAGTAAGGAAATGGGAGGGAAACATTTGGTTCATTCTTCCTTGTTATGTTTGTGTTTGTAACTCTTTTCTATTCAGTATTAACTTACTTATGATTCAGATTCCTATAATCAACATATTCTAGATTACTACATAGAATTGGTACTATCACAATCATGAACATTGCACAATATTTAACCATAAGACAAATCTAGTATATGATGTATACAAATAGAATTCATAAGAAAACATAGAAAGATATACAACACAAGGTTATGTAACATCTCTTTATCATTCCTTTATTCACTCTTCTCACCAACATATTGTTACATTCAAGAAATCAGGAACTCAAGATGGAACAGACCATAACATCACACCACAAAACCTAACATAACAGAACGAAGCATATTGAGGAACCCCTATTCTTCCTTCCTGTTAAATATTTATACAAAAATCTATGGCTAAAAACCCTAATCTGATCATCCCAAAAATAACCCATTACAATGCATGGCCAGTTTAGTCAACTAGTTGCTTGACAACTTTCTTCTTCTTTTCAATATGCATGTTTATATTTTGTTATTCTTCTATTTATGGAATATCAGGATGTCATCCTTTTGTCATGCATCACCTTCAAAGTCAAATACGCAAGCATGGAGGCAGGGATATGACATCTCAACATTCAATTCAGAAGGAAAACAAGTTGTTGAGATATTTTTGGAAACACCATTTTTTAATACATCTTGTTTGTAAAGTCTTATATGATTGTAAGAAGTTGCAGATAGGGAGTGGGAGTCCTTATTGGGTAATAACTGAAAGTTATTGTAATAGGAGAAAGTAGGTAACCTCCATAGTTTGACAGGATACGTTGCAGACAGGACATATAGATCTCGTGGAGATAGTCCATAGATAGTTTGTGTTGTATTGTAATAGAATAGAGGATAGGGAGATAGAGATCAGTAGTAGAGGAGAATAGAGTAGAAGAAAGATGCAGTGAAGAACTGTTGTATTATGTAATTTATTTCATGAATGAATGGAAAAAGACATATTTGTCCCAATTCTTTGGACTGTGTTCATTTTGATGTGTGATTGAATGAATGTTATATTCTATGTGTGCTATTTAAATTCATTTCGTTCATGCGTAATTGTTCAAGAGTTAATCGTGTGAATGTTTTATGGAACTAGATAATTTTCAATTGCTTCTCTTCTAAAACTCATATGAAAGGTGTGAATATCATATGCAAGGAGTATGTCCATAGAGTCTCAGATTGACTCAAAGGAGTTCAGAGAGAACAAAAGGAACTTGGAACAGGTGCAAGGAGTGCATAGCGTTGAGGAGCGACCAAGCGTCGATGAACCAGAATAGAGGAATGCCATGAGGGAAAGAAGAATTCATTTTCAAGAAATATTTCGATATGAGTTTGACAAAATACTAGGAATGCAAGGAGTGTGTGGGAAATCAAAATCCTCAAAGGATCAACATCAGGAGGGATAACACTTTTCAGATGTGTAGACGTGAAAAGTTCGAAGCCTACACCTTTGCTCGTCTAGAGTTTTGAAAAGTGTTATCCCTCTTGAGATTGATCCTTTGACGATTATGATTGACGCACTCCTTGCATTATTGGGATTTCGTCAAACTCAGATCGAAAGATTTCTTGAAAAATAAATTCTTCTCGCCCTCCTGGAATTCCTTTGTTCCGGTTCTTCGATGCTTGGTCGCTCCTCAACGTTGTGCACTCCTTGCACCTAGTCCAAGTTCCTCTCATTCTCTCTGAACTCCTTTGATTCAATCCAAGACTCTGTCAATGAACTCCTTGCATACTATATGCACACCTTGCATATGAATTTCAAATGAGAAACAATTAAAACTTATCCAGTTTCATCACGAATTCATTCAATCACCAATCGCCTGCACTTGTTCCTCCATGGTAGCTTCTACAACTAGGGAAAATTTTAGAATTTCCTTATATAAATTTTGGATCACTGCTTGGTTTCTCTACGCTATCCCTTCAGCCTAATCCTTTTACTTTAATTCTTTCTTGGCCCTCTCCTCAATCTCATCTTTAGTCTTCAGAACTTATTTTACTCTTCTTTCAACTTCCCTCTTTTGTTGAAGTGATGTGTCATACTTATCTCGTAATTGGTCTCTTTAATCCCTTATTCTTTCCATATCTCTATGTTCTTCATCTCCTCTGTTCCTCATTTATTGCACCAATCCTTCTTGCAAGTCCTGTAACCTTTTTATGGACATCCTTGATACAACTATATTGATATGGCCCAGTGCATTTACTTTCTTATGTAACTCACCCATTGGAAAATACAACGTATTTGTATCAATATGTAAGGTTTTATGCCCTAATGTTAGTTGTGTCAAGGCAGGTTGCGTTCTTTCTTCTTCTCTCCTTCGCCCCATGGATAGTCCTTCCTTGGACATGTGCATTGTCATAATATTTTTTGTTTCCATCATCTATTGAAGTACTCCTAGCTGATCCTACACTTTCTTATGTTGCTATTATTGATTCCTTATTGCTTCCTCCCACATTTATTCTATGGTATCCCATATCTGGTAACCAATTCTATCCATATAATCATTAGTTAATATATAGAATGGGGTTTTCCTCTACACCTTGAATTTCTGGCATGACCTTCTTGCTTGGTCTTCCCCTTTGTCCTTCATTTTTATTCTTGTCTCAGGGCCTTTTGATGGGCCATGCATATCACATGTGCCACTAGTTTGATCATTGCCTTTCTTGTCACCCTGCTCCTCATCACTTTTTTCTTGGTATTCCTCCTCTCCTGATGGCCCTGCCTTTTATGTTGGGCTCTTCCAATATTCCTACTATCCATTGACTATCAAATTCATGTCTTCTATTATCAATCTGTAATTATTTGGAAACTATTTCCACGCTAGATCCTTCCTAGCCTACAAATACATATGGTGCATGTCATCTCTGAAAATCACAATATATTTATATTCTTCTACCGTTTCAACCAATTTTTGGGGTGTGTTCCCAAGTATATATGTGATATTTTTCAAGTACAAAAAATGTGGTGTTATTGTCATTTTGTCTTCTCTTAATTGTTGAGTTCCATAAATTGGAATACCTCACAACTAGATTGTTGCTACCTGAAGTGCACATGTGTTGGTGATACGTGGTTTATTTCCACCTAACCATGAAATTAAGATGAGAAACTATGTGTAATGAAATTCATTTCCCTTCTCCTAGGCCTCCGTGCAATCCTGTAAAAAGTGGTCATTGACTAAAAATGTATCTCAGTTCATATAAACTACTTCCATACATGTCTATGTGGCTGCAATGATTGCAATCGATACTTCATGTTTACAACATTTTCACAACATCTTCTAGGCCAATACCTATGTCGCAAACCTCAAATTTTTATCATTGATGCTCTTAACACCTGGACCCCTCTTTCCTCTAAATGTCTCAAATATCTCTTTCACTAACTCTGAGAGGGATCACTCTCCTACTTTCTTAAACAAAATGGTCGTGTCCTCACCGACCTTTGGACTTCCTACTATTCGCACAATCAACACAATATTGATTGATACTAGGGGGTCGAACCAGAGTGTCCCCCCATGAAAATATCTTAATAATACCTTCACGCATGAATTAATTTTGTTACTCTTCCTGAAATGTGGAATTTCAAATAGGTTCAATATTATTTCCTTCTACAACTTTGACACCCACGCCTATGGCTCGAGATATATTTATCCTATTTCTCGGATCCTCCTTCTGTGAAAATATTTCTTCTGACCAACTCAAAGAATTTTTTTTCATCCGTGATATCATGGTCCATAAACTTAAGGTTGGAAATATTCACAAGCATATCTCCGTCCCTACTTACACCATCCAGAATTGGTGCTATCGGCAATGGTTACTTACCATTGGCTGGTACATTGATAGGTGATGCATTTTCCATCCATGATAATAGGTAGTCTCTATGAAATCTTTTTGGTGGCATCAAAGTTGAAGCTCCAGCTACCTCCTCGACCTTTGGTGATGCTACTGGTCACTTTGGTTTTTTTCTCGCTATTGAAGACAATCCTCCAACTCTCGATGGTGTCATTTTTTTCTTATGACAGGTTACTGGACTAGATCTGCGTCTCTTCATGGGTCATTGTGTGTCGACTCTGGTAGCTAAGATATGTTCTAAATTTCACTCTAGTTCGCTTTGTTCAATCCTACCCACATGCAACAATGACTTACCCTTCATGACTTTCTGTTGTTTTTGTGTCTTCTTGACAAATGTACCTATCTCATCCTACCTTAATTGATTTTTCCAATCCTCCATCGTGGTCGATGAGTTGTTAACTAAATGATCCTTTATTACCAAATCGGTCGTGTGATTCTTCCCTTTTACTATAGATTTATCGTGATTTATGGAATATTTTACCATTTAATACTTATATGATGCTTTTATGACCAGTCACTCCTTCTTCATAACTATTGTTTCTATGATTTAATTCTTTTAACAGTCTTTTCATCACCAAAATGCACACTTGTTATTTATTGTTTTATATTTGTACTTCACAGTCTATCTTGTCTATGTATTTTTTCATGAATTGATGAAGTTCTATTATAATGTGTGATGAACATTCCTTTTTCACAAGTTCTTATGCCTTGGTACTCGAACACTATTTTTCTTTCTACTATATCTACTTTTTATTTGATTTTCTTCCCTTTTCTACTTTTTATTTGTTTTTCCCTATTTTTCTTACTACTATGGTACAACTACTATAATACATGTTTTTTGGTGAAACATAAATAACTGCACACACTATCGACCATATCTATAGAGTTTTAGCGGACTTCCATTCACCATTACTTCAAATAATTTTCCATTCAAGGTTTCCAACCATGCAACACCTGTCTCTATTACCTGTTGAATCACATAGGGTCCTAACCAATGCATTCTAAACTTTTCTAGATGATGCATAAACTTGTTTTCATAGAGTAATACTAGATATCCTACATGAATCCTTTTCTATTTAATGTGACGATCATGCCAAGCCTTCTCCCTTTCTTTCTGAGCCTGTTGATGGAAACCTATGACAAACTAATATTCCTCAAGCTATACTAATTGTGCCAATCTCTCCTCTATTACGCAAGTGTCTAATAGCTCAGTGATTGTTGCAATGCGCAGGATCAGTAGAATAAACTCCATAGGAATTACTGCTTCAATGGTGTCTTCCCTGCTAGCTTCTTACCCGTAGTCATGTAAGCACACAATACTGCATGAACTATTAAGTTTGTTGGGCCCTTCTTTTTGATGAACAAAAGTTGCATAATTTTCTTTAGAGATTTGTTTTGATGAATAGAAGTTACGCAAGTTGTTTCATATTCGAACGACCAACCAAAGGAAGGAACAAAAATAAAATAAAATGGAATGCACAACAATAAATAGTTAGAATAGAAAAAAATTGGAAGGACAATGCAACACCAGTTTTGGAGAAAGAGGTTGCAACTAAATCAAGAAGAAGAGAGAATTCTCGGGCTCGCAACCAGAAAACCTGGATCAGGTTATATATATGAGATCAATATGATTGTAACAAGGTCAATGGTTTCTAGGTATGGTTAAGGTTATATAGGTTGTGAAATATTGAGTCCAAGTCTGAGTCTAGTTTGACCTACTATTGTTGTTAGCCTAGCTAAGTCCTGAGATCTGGGTTAGGAACCATACTGATAATGTAATAGATTCAGGTAGTATTGTAGTGTTGGAAAGAGAAAGGGACTGATAAAACCTTTCTCACACTATTTTAGAAGCACTTGTTGATTATCTTTGGCATGACCAATTGTATACGAGAGTCAAGTTGATCTTGTATTATAGGAAGAAACATGTTATATGATAATATAGTGGGAGACCCAATTATTTTGAAAATATCTTGTGTACTTAGTCTTATGATTCTATTTAATGTTATGCTATATTATATTTTATGTCTAATATGCTTAAATGATTATAGTTTTCATGTGAATGTCGACACAACTTGGTTTCCCTATTTGCAATTAGGAAATGTTCAGGACTGCAACATGTTTAAACTATCTTGTGCTGTAATAATATGAATCTTGATACTTTGGAGATATGTCTGAGTATTCTCCTTAAACTTACCTCTCCTATTCATCTTGGTTGTGCTTCAGGTGAGAATTATTCCCTTCAAGGAGATAGAAATTACGATTACATAGACTAGATTATTACCTTTTGTTGGTAAATTGAAGGGACCACAGTGCGATCACTTTTGTGCAAACAAAATAGTTCTATTGTTGGGACTGTTCTTTAAAAAGGAATCTATAAGGAGAATACTTACACAGGTCTATAGATCCAATATTCAAAAATGGTGGGAAAAGAAATTTGATGCTATATGGAAGGAAGTGGGTGTGACATAAAACCATTAGAGATACAAGAGATTCTATCTTTTATTCAAAAAGGTCATGTGACCAGTATGAGATATTCTAAGTAAAAATATTGAAAGAGTTGTTCCATTGAATAAATTAGATAAAAGAAGCTCCAAAATTCAAAGAGCTATCAGAGACTTCGTGGGACACAAAGAGATCCCAGGCTTATACTTCATCAGTTGGATCACCAGATTATGCAAGCAGTCGATTTATAGGTTAACACGACTTTGGAAGGTATATCATTGAATTCACAACTAAAATCACATATTCGTTTTCTTGGTGGGAATTTTTTCCAAAGAAAGGTGCGTGGGAATTATTGATGAAAATTCCAAATTAGTTAGGCATTCTTGATGGGGAGGGATGTTATTTGTTATCTCATTACCAATTTGTACTTGTCTAAAGGGAAATGCTAAGGGAGGAAAATTGGCTTAACATGAGGTTGTCCTATCATTGTTACCATAATAAGACACCTCTTTCTATTTAGGGTTGTGAAGCCAGGAGATGTCCACAGTGACTTGGGGGTTTGAGGAAAAGGTTTAGATATGAAGAAAAGTTATCCCCTCTCACAATTCACACCAATCAAAAAGTCCTAATTTTTTAACAAATGAAGAAATGATATGCTTAAGTGTGCCTTCCCAGAACAAAGCAACAAAGAAACACTATTTTTTTGCAAGTACAATTTGATGTTACTTCTTCAATAAACCTTAGACTTGTCAATTAAAGAAATAAGTTGATAAAGGTGAAGAAAACATATAAATCTATAAAAACAATGTATATATAATGATGGGTTCACAATCAATGCCTGAAATAATCTTCAAAATGACCAAAATGATAATCTAACAATAACAATATACTAGCACTTGTGGGAAAGCTAATTAGGTAGTGTAAAAATCAACTTTTGTAATTTATTTTTAAGTTTTATTTAGCAATAATTGGATTTTGTAGCTGCCTGTAAAAACAAACAAGAATGTTAGTGGATTAGTCTAACATAGGGTTAGGAAAGGTTGATAAGTAGCTTGGGGTAAAGGTTAGGGTTGTTCCTCATGATCAATCAAAGAGAATGGAGTCTAGATTAATGTATTTAGGGGCTAGTAAGGTCACTTTTTTGCAGAAAAAATATTGAAGGAATCAAATGATAATGTGTGAACTAAGGACAAGGGGTATGAGGAATCAAATGATAATGTGTGAGCTAAGGACAAGAGGTATGATGGTTGAGGTGTTGGTAACCCAAGGCCTCAATCAACAAACCATAAAAGGAAAATGGCTACTAGGAAGTAGGTAACCCTAGGCCCTAGAGGTTTTCCTTCTTATTTAACTCAAGATTGAAGTAAATAGAGGCTTGATGAAGAAAATGATACTAGAGTGACACAATGGTAGGGCTCTAGAATATGCTTCAAAAGATAGGTTTTCTAGAAAATTCTAGTAGGTGAAAAGATATTAAGACAAGGAAAATAACATGTTCTTGATCTCCTAGGGTTTTAAGATAGAAATTTCATAATCTTAGAAAAATGAAAAGTAAATGTACTATAACATTTCAAAGTAAATAAGAATTGCATAAATTCACTTACATACACCAAGAATAATCTAGCATATAGCCTAGTTGAAGCCTTTCCACCAAGAAAATGCCAAAAAAACACCAAAATTAGCCTTCTCCAAGAGTTGCGCACCACTTAACTTCATCCAAAGAGCCTTAAAGGACACAAATTTCATACCTCACTTGTGTGAGTGAAAGAATGATGATAAAATAAAAGGGAAAAATCCTTTATTTATACTATCAAAATGACCTTTAATTACAAAATTATGTCAAAAAGGCTGACATAGCCAGTTTACATGAGAAAATCCAATTTTACACAAATTTGTCAAATAAAACCCTAATTTAATATTTTTACGGTGACGTCATGCCCCTCATAAGGTGATGGTATCCTCCTTGTTGGAACGTTATCCCTCCAAGTGAAACGTTGGGGATAAAACACCCTCTAGAACTGCCACTCGTGTCAACCATTGTCGTCCTCAAGTTGGGTGCCTCAAATGGGTGACGCCAAGGCTCTCAATGATAATGTCAAGGGAATTCAAGGGCCAACATCATGGTGGGAGGGAAAGATCCTCCTTGTTCCAGGCCTACCAGGCCTTCTCTGGTGGAACGTCCTCCTCACTCTTCGGTTCAAGCCTCTGGTATATGTCTTCCCCTGGTTGGGGTCTCAACATCCATCTTGTGGGATTTCATCCCTATGGAGGTTCGATATAATATTCTCCCCATGTGTACCTGTATTTCAGACATGATCCTATAGAAAAAACAAGTACGCACTCCATGGGCTCATAAGTCATAGGGATCATAGCAATTCCAATGACATTTAATAATCAAGCTACCCAAACATGTGCATAAGGCCCCCCTTTCCCAAACAAGTGCTCAAAGACGTTATGCTATTCTACAAGCCCCATTTGGAGGGGGTTTCAGGATGTCCTATTGGCATAATTCTCCTTATATGTGGGATGTTTCCAGGTGAATACCATTCTAATTCATGTAAGTGCATGATATAGTATGGGGATTTTGGGGCTATGGGTGCAGTGATGACAGGGAAATGTATGGCTTACATGTGGGTGCCTTTGAAGAGGGTGAGTTTCACCTTGTCATGGATGCAAATTTTTTCAAGCCCATTCAATGCCTTTTTACCTTTTTATCTTATTTATTTTTCTTTCAAGAGAATAGTTGGGGGACACTTCCCTAGTGTGGTGACCATTGGTGACATTGTTACCCACAAGCATTTCAAAAATATGGGAAGGTTGGCTCATGATGAGACCCCCTTTCTCTTGGCTATGCCACCAAGAGCCACTACCTTGGCATGGTCACCATCTGAATGGTAGTGTCATACCTCTACATACCCATGGACCTAATAGGTTGGCTCGTGTTGAGACCCCCTATCCTCCAACTAGGTCCAATTAATTTATTTTATGGGTCCATCCTTTTATTGTTGAGAAACCTTTTATTTATTTCTCTAGGATCCTTGGTAGAAGCATATGAAGGTTTTTTTATTTCATATTTTATCTTTTTTCAGCTACTTTTACTCTCTGCGCCTTTATCCCCTTCTTCCCATAAGGAAAGGTACAACCCTTTGCTAGCTTGGAAAACCCAATGCCTGAACCAATGTAGGTGATGGATGAGAGGGAAGATGCTGAAAAGTTATAAGTATGGTGGGGATGGATGATGGCCTTTCATGAACCCACCCAGTGGAAACTCACTCCTAAGGGAACCAACTTGCTGTCATCCCCCCCAAGTATGGACAAGTCAAAAGGCATAAGTCCAAGCACACGTCATGAAGCAAAGGATAATTAAATGTACATATTAAAATGTTTTGAGAATCAAAGTGACACATACCATGATACCTAGACTCATTACCTCATGTAGAAAGACTCATTATTGTTGAAGGACCATGCCGATGTGATGGATTTTTTTGTTGTGGACAGGATGGAGGAACTGAATAAGAAAGAGGGGCCCTACAGATCCATATTCAAGTCATATGGATCTCGTCACTTCATGTATAGGACTTGTATGCCTCGAGACATGATATCCTTAGTTATCCATAGGGTATGGGATAACATCTGGATCCAACTCGGTGACATGTTCTCACCATAGAGCACATGAGAACCTCATCGTCTCTGGTATGACTTGTTCCTACTAGATCTCAACAAAATGCATCAGTAATACTTAGGGTGGTGATATCACCCCTTTCTCATATATGATATAATAAAATAAATACCATCATAATCATGCATATATACATAATGGAGAAAAACAATATGAAAGTGAAACTACAACTATACTAACATGATATGCACATGGTATATACAATGGATGCAAATTCCTACCTAAACTACTTATCTGTTGGTTGAATTCTAGGTGTAGTCAAATAAACAACAAAACCATCCTAGAAATATCTCATAATATCTGCCTCTGTGATTCATCATAAACCAAAACAATGACAAGTCAAGAACAAACATAACATGAGTTAGAACATGTATCACATCCTCGGAAATTGTAAATTCTATCTCATGCAGGTGGGAGGGAGGGACAAAATCATGCCAAGTCACACTTCTAGGAAAGTTCTAAATCCATCTCAGAAAGAGATCATGAAAAATCAAATGCTCAAAAGACTGACTCAAAGAGTCTGAAGGTTAGATACCTTGGACGTCATCACATCCAGAGGTATGGGAAAGGACTAGTAAGAACCTAGAGGATGACTGACAATTTCTTCAGGGAATTTTGAAAGATTGAGATAATAAACTTCCTCTTAAGGTATTCAACCTACCCTTGGATTCTAAAAGAAGGCTTTGCCAAAAATAAAAATCAAGACAAGGGACATTTTTCCCAACTACACCCTTAGTGACATATCGAGGTAAATTAGTCGAAGGGAGATGGACAACCTTGTCACAAGTATCATGCTTGAGGAAAGAAACATACTCATATTTGTCAAAATTTGAGCACAACGATGGTTGATAATATTCTTCATAGAATAAATCCAAGTGCTCAAAGGAATACTCATCAAAATCCTCAAGGTATGACCAAAAATCATCAGGATAACATTGCACTGGGTCATCCTTAGGTTCTTGTAAAAATTATGTAATTATATCATCATCTTGTTGCCAAACATCAAAATTATTAGGAACATCATATGATTGTTGTAAAGGAAACATTCGAAGATATCCTTCCATATCATAAATGGGATCCTTATCAGAACCAATCCCATCCCAATTACTTCTTCCAATATGTATGAACTCATCAATATTATCAACCATGTCACTACCTTTGTCATAACAAGAAGGATTTAATGCATGAAAGGGATCCTCTAATAATTCTTCACTTTCCAAATCATAAAATAAAGCATCATCAAAATATTGGAAAGGGAAATAACTTACCCTGATCACTTCTTGTTGTGTAGGAGAATTAATGGCTTGGATGACTTCATCAAATGGAAGAGGGTCCAGTACATCATCCCGAAGACTCGTATCTTTAATCATATTTTCACCTTCATCAGAAAATGAAGGACCTAGCTCTTCCAATGGTTCCTTTACTGCTTCACCTTCATAATCATATAACAAAGTGTCATAAAAAACCTGGAAAGAAAAATAACTCACCTCATTCTCTTTGTCTTATATAGGAGAGATAGGATCTTGGAGAGCTTCATTGGATGAAGGAGAAGATACTAATGCTTCATCCTCGTAACTCACTTCTTTAGTCAAGTCTTTATTTCATTCTATTGAATCATGGGAAAAATCTTCCTCCTCTTCAAGGGGTTGACAACTTTCTTCAAAAATATCTCATTTTATATCGAAGGGTTCTTTAGTGTGGCACACATCCCTGAGATATTCCACAATCTCAGTGGTGAATCCTTCGTCCTCTAATTCTATTGTGATATTTTGAAGGGAGTCTTCATATGTTTGGCATTGTGGTTTGACAAAATCAATAAACCTATTGATGACTGATGCAGCCGCACTAATCGGAGCATGTCCACTCACACAGGATCTTCTTCCTTTCACGGCCCGAAGAACTCAAAGGTCCTTCTATTCCCTATCAGGAATTTTCCTTACCCACAGTACTATCGTTCGATCCCCTTTGTTTCTTGTCGGGGAATTGGAACTCGTGACTTCGCGAGTTCTCTGTTGATCACTAGGCTCTCGAATCCCTAAGACCCGATGGTTTAGTCAATGCTGACCTCTTCCCATGTCTACTGGGACTTCTGCTCTATCGCGAATTCGCCACTCGCGATGTCATACCATTCACTTTACCGCCTCCCGACTCGCGATGTGCCGAAATTCCGACACACGCATGATCTACCTCTTCGACTCCCCGTCACTTCTATCGGGATATCGGGTTTCACAGGATCGCAAATCCTAACATCGATGGATCAACACTTCTCGCCATGAAACTCCGATGAATTATCCACCTGTCTTCCACTCACTCCCGTGGTCCCACACTGCTACGTCACCGTCGGGATATCGCGCCTCGCGATGTCGCAATTCTCGTTGCGAACTTTTGGAACTTCACCTTGCGAGTTCCCGATACATGATTCTACTTATAGATCCAACGGCTCCTATGGCACGGATCAACGACTCTGCCCCTTCCAAGCTTCGAACCCTTCTAGACTTATACAGTAACCTCCTCGCACCTCCACGAGATCTAATGGCTCTCGGAACTTTGCGAAATCTCCTCAGAGGACTTCGACCATCCATTCTCCCTTTGCTACTTTTGTGAAAGGAAGAAGTGTCTCTCCACGAGACTCTTTCACTTGCTTGTCAACTCGCAACGCTTCTCTCAGATTTTCCACAACATATTCCCTGCACTTGCCCTTCAGTGAATTCAAAGGCCTATTCCTCCTGATCTTTCCCACGACTCTTAATCCCTTCAGAAAGGAAACCTTGTGCGCACTCCTTGCGGCAAATCTTCAACAACGCTTAAGTGTTGAAGTCTTTTGACTTTGCGCACTCCTGTAGCAGCAGTCTTTCTATACTCTACTCAGAATTGCAAATCTGAGACTTCTTCCTGGCCTGCGCACTCCTTACATGTCACTGTGCCTAATCATACCTTCGAGGAAATGAGAACAAAAGATAACTCTAATTGTGCAAGATACCAGATATATAAAATATGCAGAACATAAACGAAATGCTAGAAATGACAGAATAACAGTAAAATATCCAGCATAATCTTCACAATACACAGAA
>SNQJ01S0175778.1:6314-20035 GCA_010110895.2 Picea sitchensis | reverse complement strand
TTGGTGTTACATTCATTTAGAGTAGAAAATATGTCTCTATCCTTAGCCATATGATAAGATGCTCCAGAATCAATAAGCCACTTATCAGAAGTAGAAGTAGAAGTTGTATTGAAGGAGAAACCAAAAGTAGAAAGTGCATGTCCATGAGAAGAAGAAGAAGAAGTAGAACTAATACTTATGTTGTGCTTCTTCATTGTTGCTTCTAAAGCTGCCATCTTCTTGAAACATTTGGACTCATCATGACCATATTTATCACAAAAGTTGCAATGTCTGTTAGCATTCATTTTTTTATATTTTTCTCCTTTGTCTCCATTAGGAGAAAAAGCTATCTGAGTGGGTTTGGGACCCTTATATTGCTTGTTGATGTGGCGATGATGTTTCTTCTTGGGATTCTTGGGTTTATCTTTCTGATGGACAACTAAGGCTTTGTTGGAGGTACCTGCAGTGCTGATCATTCCAAGTTGTACTATCTTATCTTGCTCTCTAATCAAAGCATCGAAAAAGTTTCCAAGGCTGGGTTTTTGATAAGCTTCCCCTAGAGCCTCTTGCATGGCATAAAAGTTAGATACAAACATAAAATATGCACTACATAGCTTAAAAAGAACAAGATAGATGCAATGATGTTCGTCTATCTTTATCTTACATTTTTCACATAAAGTTTTGAGTGTTTTAAACTTTGATAGATAGTATTCAATGCAAGAAAAATCACTTGGACTTAAAGTTAGTACTTAATTTTCTAACCGTTGTGCTTGAATAATATTGTGTTTACCAAACACAGATTCAATCTTTTCCCAAGTTTCTTTGGGTTTATCAATTGATTGAAGGTGGAACCTTAAATCAAGAGAGATGGACATTCCAATTAATCCATGTGCTTCGTCATTCATATTATCCCATTTGGATTTCTTATCAACATCATTGGGTGTTGTTTCCTTTCCTAAGGTAATCCGGTACAAGCCTTTACTTCTTAATAAATCCTCCATATGGGATTTCCATTGGAGGTAGTTGGTGTTGGTAAGTAAGAGATTACTTGTATAATCCATATTAAATATGCATATTGTTGTGCCTCTTTCATCACCTTAGTGAGAAAAATAGAGGTGCTTGCAAGCTTAGTTGGGTTTGTTAAGTAGGACAGATGCAAGGGAAGGGGTTAGAGAAAGAAACATAAAACAATAACTAAGAATTAAACAAAGAAATAAAACAACAACTAAATTGATAAACATAGGGACATAAGGACAAAAGGAACAATGAGACCCATGTCACCAATGATAAGGATGATATTAGTGAAATAAAACACCGAGAAGCAAGAGGAATATGAGTCCCTTCTTCCTCCAAGGGAGGGCTCTTGGACCCCCACAAATAATCTCTTCTTACAACTCTTGAAAATGAAAATGAAAATGGTGAAAGAATTATTTGCTAATCCACTCAAGGGGTGAGATGGATTTCCCAATGCAATGATGCAAGTATACTCTTGGCAAGGATAGAATATTCCTCAAGAGAATAATGGCAACATAACTTTTCTATGAATTCTTTCAAAAATGAAGTGTATCCATGGCCTTTTTATAGCATTCCTTTGCGGTATTGTCCAACTAGTTTGTAGTGTGTAAAGAGTATAATTAGGTCATTTCTAGGTCTTTGACCAACCACCCAGTCGAATCCAGTCCAAATTTGAGTGTCAAATCAACTTGGAAGCTGAACCAGAAGTGGGTGGGAGGCCGACCACTCTCATAAATGCGCAGTTTCTCAAGTGCGCAGATTTTTGCGACAACAGTCGCGCATCGTGCGCATGTGCGTGATTTCTACGTTCCTGTTTTGTGCATGTGTGCGCATGACCAGTGTCTTTATAGTGCCTTTTAATTTTTGCACTAGTTGTATAGTTTTGACCCTTTGGGAATGATTTTGTGTTAATTCGGATCCATGGATGACCTCATAACTGTTTGACGATGTTGAATTCTTGTAACCATTTGCGGATGAAATTTCAGTGATAACAGATGCCCCCTAATGGATGAGGTTAGGAGCATACGTATAGCCGAAATCCATCAATGTTTCTTCTACTGAGAGGGTTTTTGTAAGAGAGAGCAATAGTGGGATTGTCATGAGTGCCCCATTGGAAGGAGAAAGGAACCTGTAGAACCCAACCTTCCATAAGGTGTGTAAAAATAAATTGTGTACAAACGAGGCGGGCATGCCCCATGCTCGTGTCATGTAACTCAAAAAAAGGAATGAAGTGTTGATGTAGACAACTANGTAGCGAGATCTGTAAGAAGTATCACAGATTATGTAGGCATTGATAGCCCAGCTAGGTTCAAAGGTCTTCGGCAAATATAAGAAATAAATGCAATAGTCGCAAAGTAAGAACCACCGTAACATGAGAAAGTGTTGACGTCGAATGTTATGGGGGTCAATGATAGTAAGGAGAAATTTTGGTTCTCCCAGTGTCATCTGAGAGCTCTCATTTGTAAGGTAATGAGAGTCAATATACTATCGCCTTTCTGGAAAATTGTGTTGATGTCGACAAAAGGGGGATGCGACTCCCAAAAGCAAAGGGCTTCGTGAAATATACTAGGTGAGTTTAGGAGTTTGGAAGAGGTACATGGATGAAGTCGAGATGTAGGAAGACTCAAGACTGCCCTTGGTTGGGGTATATGTGAGGTAAAAGTGGACGCAACCGTTCAATGAGGTTGAGTGTTAGGGGGACAACGAGACAGGGGATAAGCTGTGCCAGAGGCAGGACAAAGTGAAAAAACTCAGAGGGCAGAGGTAAGTGGCCTGTGGGATACTCTGAATATATGGACGATGTCATCAAGGGTAGATGCTAAGTAGTGCCCCAACCAAGGGTGACATGGGTTTCTTTCGCCAAAAAGGGGAGAAGTTCGCCAAAGGTGACGATAAAAAAGGTAATGTAAATGTTGGAAACAAAGGTGTTTGTACAATAAATAAAGAATAATTTGGGATAAGTGTAAAAATACAGAAATGGATGCCCCAATGTAAGATGGTTGGCCTGGGTAGGGTACAATGTGCTTGGAGAACTGGTGGAGGGTGGGGGCCCCATGGGTGGGTTTCTGTATGAGGTAGGTGAAATGAAGGGAAATTTTGCAGACGAGAAAACTGATTCTGGATGAAATGGAGGGTTCATGATACCGTGGAGGTGTAGTCAAAAATAGAACCTTGAAGAGAGAACCTGGGAGTCCATTGGGAAAGTTAGAAAAATTAGGAGAAGGAGTATGTGGTTGATTTGTGACATGATGTAAGACTATCGGGACTCCCATCCCTAAAGGGTTTTGAAAAAACAACATGAGTGTCAAAGGCACAAAAAGGGTGCTATGAATGGGAAAACTGATGTGGGTAAGAGTGCTACTGGGTGATCGTACCGAAGATGCAAATGGAGGTGTTGGTACCGCAGAGCTGGAGATGGGGATCCTAGAGGAAAATGTTAGAGGGTGTGACTGGAGATGCAAGTGAGATTCAGAGGGAATGACTACATGCCAGTGTTGAGTATATACCTGAAGGGGTTGCGTTGATGTATGATGACCAAGTACCTGCACACATGACAACCAAATACCCAACGTGAACAATATCTGAAAAGAATCGAACATACTAGCATTTATTTGATAAATTTGAATATGCGCATGCGTACTTGGTCGGGGTATGAAAAAAAATGGCATCCCAGGGGTTCAGGATGAAAAGAGGCCCGGGGACTGTCATGATGTAGATGGCAGGATGTTGATCCCGTGGTTGATGATGGATCAAGAAATGGACACCCAGAGCTCCCGGAATGGTGAGTGGAAGTTTGGCAAAAAGGCCTATATATAGCTGTAGGGCCCACATTGCCACCTCATTTGTACTTGCTGCTATAGTGACTGGATGGGAATTATTCAGAGGAGATTTGGAGATTTCAGGAGAACAAGGCATCTGATCGAGGAACAACGAGCTTCAGGTTAGTAGTTTGATCATCCTGCATAGAAGTAGGGTTTCCATTTTTGGGCATGGGCTATACGAAGGGCCATATAGGGGGTTTTATGGGTGTGGGCCCCCACGTGCGCGGGAAATCTGGAAGTATGCACACATAAGTGCACGCCTACCCATCGGATAGGCGCGCATGGGGGTGCCTGTAAGGGGGACAAAAGTGTCCACTATGTGTGCGCCTATTGATTGCACAACCGCGCAGGTGTGCATGACTGTGTATTTGGACAGGCACGCTTTAATGCGCACCTGTGTTCGTGATAGGGGAACATGAAGACACCCCTATATGCTGAGCAAGCGTGCACACATGCGCACCTGGAGGATGGACAGGCACGCCTGTGGAGTGGACAGGCGTGCATATGTGCGCGCCTGTGGAGTGAACAGGCGCGCATGTGTGCGCGCCTGTGGGTTAATCAACCGCGCCTTGGAGGCAAGGTTGACAGGTGTAAAACTTATCTTTTTAATGTTTTTTATGGTCCATTTGGCTAACCTAGGACTGTTTTATGTGGTTGCAGGTGATCATTGTGCACAATGCCGATTGGTTGGTGAGAGCAGGATTGGTCCCAGCTGAGAGACGTCGTGGCTATTGAGGAGCCGAGGGTACGTGCGACTTTGGTAGCCTATGGGTTGCTGAAGTTATTTGAGTGCCCATTGATACGGGCATAGGAGTATCTCCTATAGTTCCTTATCTGGATGTGGAGTCTGGACCTGCATTGTTTCATAGTGCAGGGAGAGCAGATTGCCTTCACTGCGGTGGAGGGAATATATTTTTTGACTGGGCTCCCGTTTCGAGGAACACCCCTACCGGAAGAGTCAGTTCTAACTGGGGATGTGGCGCAAGTGACAGTGGGCTGAAGGTTCTATTTGGGGGTGAAATTTATGTTGGGAACTGTCATGGGCATTGGGGCAATGGATGCTCTAGTGCATCCCTGTATAGCAGCAATGATTGTGAGAGTGTATGGGTCTCTTGCGACGCAGTGGATCAGTGGTGGTCAGCTGTGTGTGATGGAGAGGGTACTGGCTGGTGAGCACTTTGCCTGGGGGCTTATGCTACATGCCAAGATGGTAGGGCAGTTGGACCACTATCGGTCCATAGATATAGGAGAGTTTGCCTTTGGGTCCATCCTAGTATCCTGGTTTTTGGAGATGGGGCCTATGTTGCACCCTAGGATTTTATTGGGTGTGCCTGGGGCATGAGAGCCATGATTAAAGTGGTGGTTGACTATTTTGATTTTCCACAGTGGTGGCGAGAGCTGCCACTTCTTTACTGTTGAGGCGACACAGGTGTGGCGGAAAATGCTGCAGGTGATTTTGCAGTTCCCATATGCTGGTGTTGACTTCCGGGAGGATCCGGACATGGTGTTACCTCCTGGGGAGGTTTTTGATCACCGAGGTATGTTTGTGAGTTATATATATATGTTTTTTGAGATAGCATGATATAGATGTTGATACTATCTGTTGTTTGTTTGTATGCATAGATGTGGCACCTTGCGGGCACGAGGTTGAGTTGCAGAGAGCGCCAGATCGTCAGGAGCCAGAGAGACCGTCACAGGGAGAGACGTGGGTAGGAGAGAGATTTCGGTGTGAGGACACTAGGGCGATATCAGCTAATCCTGAGAGAACATCGAGGAGATGTCGGTTTGATAACCCAGGGACTAGGCCATCACATGCTCCTCTGGCAAATGCCGGAGCAGATTTTGAGGACATTCGCTACCACTTGGAGGTGGTGTTAGAGGGCGTACCTAAGGGCATGTGGTCACGTATCTAGGATGGGGGTATCCTGGAGCAGTGTGTGGGGATTCCACCACCATGGCAGGATGTGGTACGATGGGAAGCAGTAGCAGGTGCTACTATGATTGGATGATTAACTCCTAGTCAGGAGGGACCAGTAGTGGGTGGGGGACCACCGCCTGAGGGAGGGGTAGGAGGTGGTGCTCTAGAGGCACCTTGAGTGGTGCTCTATGTATTTTTGTATTTTTGTATATAGGATGGTGAGCCCATTTTGTACCAAGGTGCTTCACTGGCCTATGGATACTTGTATTTTTGTATGTAAACATTTGGATGGCACTGTGGACCGTTTTATATATACATGAGTATACATTTTGAGATCTATGTGGTGTTTACATGTGTTTTGTTAATGTGTTGATGATGTCTAATCTATATAGGCTGTGATAGGTTGTTGATATGTTTATGTATGTGTAGAGGTATCTTGATGTGATATATGCCAGTCTAGCACAATATTAGCTAAGTTATCTATAATTTGATTCAATTGTCTTGGAATATGTGTAAATGTAATGGAATCGAAATGTTGAGATAAAAGTCTAACCTACATGTATTTGCGAAAGAGGAAAGGATCACGTATGCGGTACAAATTGTTGAGCTGGAGAACGATGAGTTGATAGTCGAGAAAGATGCTAAGGTGATGAATACGATGATGCTGGGCATCGGCTAGGAGGCCAATGAAGGTAGTATATTCGTCTTGGTTGTTGGTCGCTGAACCCAAACATATGCCACTCAAATGGAGAATTTCATGTGAGGGGGTGTAGAGAGCCCAAGCGACCGAAGCGAGATTTTGTGTCCAACGGTTGGCGTCGTCGGCGTAACCGATGTGGTAGGCCAGTGAAGGAAGCATCTGTCAATAGCACAAATTATAGTTTAGATGTGAGGGATGGAAAAAAGATTAAAAAACACTATAAAAAAAATAACCTAAAGTAGAATGACTACGTTTAAGCATAAAATTTCTTTAAGTATAACTAGTTGATGGGTTCTTTAAGAGAGAGGCCTTTAGGAGAGGCCAGGATGTATGTGCCTTTGGTGAGGCAATGTTGGATGATGTAGGGGCCATGCCATAGTGACTCAAATTTTCCATGACCAAAGGTATTGTGAGAGATATCATAAGCAAGGACAAGGTCGCCTTTGTGAAATGAGTGAAGGTTGACATGTCTATCAAAGGTGGCCTTTGATCATTTTTTAGATGCTTCATTGTTCTGTAATGAAGATCGACAATCTTCATCCAGGGAATCTAAGTTCAGTAAGTGCTGCTCCATTGGAGAAGTTTCGGTTAATAGCTCAATTGCGAAGCGTAAGGTGGGAATTTTTCACTCGATGGGAAGAGTGGCCTCCACCCCATGGACTAGATGAAATGGTGTGAAACTAGTAGTTGTTTTCACAGTCGTACAGTAAGCCCATAGCATAGAAAATAACATATGATGCCAATTGGTCTTATGTTTATTAACTGTGCGTTGTAGCATGGTCTTGAGGACCTTGTTAACTGCTTCAACCTGCCTGTTAGACTGAGGGTGATATGGTGAGGCAAACTCGTGGGAGAATCCTAACCAAGATGAGAGTTCGACGAATATCTCATTCTTGAAGTGTTTCCCGTGATCGAAAACTAGTTGGAGTGGTACTCCAAAGCGAGATATGACATGGTTAAAGAAAAAATGCGCTGTGGTGTCAGTGGTATTATTGAAGGTGGGCATAGCTTCAGCCCATTTGGTGAAGTAATCGACTGCAACAACAATGTATTTGTGTCCATTGCTGGAGGGGGGATCACATGTCATGAAGTCGATGCCCCATTTACAAAAATGGCTGGTAGTGATGACTGGATGAAGAAGAGAAGGTGGTGATCGGGCTTTATTGGTGTAAATATGACACTTCTCACATCGTTTCATGGTGTGAATGCAATCGTGAAACAAGGTAGGCCAAAAGTAACCTGCTCGGATAATATTCTGAGTAGTGGATATTCCTGTAAGATGGCCCCCACATGCGCCGCTATGGAAGTCGTTCAAGACTCTATCAGCCTCGTCAATGGTCAGGCATCGACGGAGAATGGTGTCGATCCCTCGCCGGTATAAGATGTCTACGATGAGGAGGTAGCAGGGGGCCTGGTGGTGAATATGACGATGATCATCTCGTGAAAGGAGGTTACCGAACTTTTGAGTTCGGAGGTAGATGAGGAGGTCGCCGTACCAAGGATCATCCGAAGTGATGTAAAAGAGGTGTTTGTCGGGAAAGTCAGTAATATCATGGATGATTTTAGGGGATACAATTTTTTTCATGGGCTAATTTTCCATGGTTTTTCCAAAAATGAGATTCGCTATTTTAAAATTGATTCGCCCAAATTCTATAGGATAAAATTATTTTACCTTAAAAATCGCCAAAATTTGATAAAAACTATATAAAATCCTTATAAATTTGAATATTTTTACAAAAATATCGCAAAACATTTATAGTTGGCATATGAATGATTAGTAAGATTCATCAAGGTTTCTACATTTTAAAACAAATTTCCATCCTTAAAATCACCCCTGGTTGGTATTGACGGGGGCACTGGTTGTGTCAGAGGGGAGGGTCGTGACAAGTTCGATGAGAACGAGGGATTTCTTGCTCTTAGGTGTTGAGAATTCAAGATCATACTCCTGAAGGATAACGATCCATCAGGCAAATTTTTCGTTAATTTGCTGACGACTGAGCAAGTATTGCATAGGGTTGGAATCTGCTACAACCTTAGTTGTGCGAAGCAGAATGTAGTGACACAGTTTCTGGACTACGAGGACGACTGCGAGGGCTATTTTCTCTTCGTGTTTATACTTCAAGGGTGGCCCTGAGAGGTTTTTACTAACAAAATAAATGACATGCTCACGATTGTCATCACCTAGATGAACAAGAACTCCTACTACTGAAACAACTGATGTTGATATGTAGAGGATATAGTCATGATTGTAGTCAGGTGCACTAATTAAAGGGGTGTTGGAGAGCGCCTTTTTAATATCATCAAATGACTATTGGGCATGTTCATCCCAGTGAAATGGGATGTCATGACGTATTAAGCGAAGGAAACCATGTGCGCGAATGGCGTAGTCTGGGACAAATCGTCATAGAAAGTTGGCCTTACCTTGTAGGCTCTGGAGTTGACGTAAATTCTGGGGAGGTGGAATTTCAGTGATAGCTTGGACTTTGAGGGGGTCCATGGTAATACCACTTTGGGAAATGATGAATCCAAGGAGGTGCCCCACGATGATGCAGAATACGCACTTGAGGGAATTCAAGCGGATGTTGTACTGATGTTGGGTGTGTTTCTTGGATCGAGCTATGAGGTCATCCAAGTATGCGAGGATGATATTGGCCAGATCATGAAAATGTATGTCATAGCCCATTGGAAAGTTGCACCAACATTATTTAAGCCAAAAGGCATGACACAATATGGAAAATTACCCCAAGGGGTAGTGAATGCAGTTTTGTACTGATCGGATGGGTGAATTTGAATTTGATTATAACCAGAGAAACTGTCCATGAAGGATAGAGCCTCATGGCCTACACAGTCGTCAATAATTTGATCGATGAAAGGCGTTGGAAAGTTGATTTTGGGACATGCGTGATTGAGATCACAAAATTGTGTGCAGACGTGGATAGTGCCCTGTTTTTTATTAACGAGTATAGGGTTGGAAACCCATGAAGTATAGGCGATGGGGTAGATGAACCCAACCGCACGTAATTTGTCAATTTCGGCTTTGATGGCTATTGCTTTGTATGGGTGTAGCGGTTGTTGTTTTTGACGAACAGGTGTAATGTTGGGCCAATTGTCGATGCGATGTTTGACGATAGAGGGATCAAGGATAGGCATTTATGTGTATGAACAGGCAAAAATATCTCGATATTTCTGGAAGAGGGCTTTATAGGTGGCGATTTCTTAAGGAGTACAAGCGGCCCCAATGGTGATTTCCTCGACGACGCCATTTTTGATGGAAATGTTGATTTTAATGGTCAGGGAAATGTTGGCCATGTTGCCTTCTTCAAAAGCATCAGGGGTAGGAATGGGGTTTTTGAACCAGTCGATAGGCCCTGATGGGATAAAATCCTTGGTTTTGACTGCGTATATGAGGTGTTGGTTAGGAGGCATGGAGGCTTCTTGTGGAAAGAAGAGTGCACGGTGGTGTAGCGCATCCCATGGGTAGTCAAGGTTGGTTAGCTCTTCTAGTATTTCCTCGTCACAATGGAATTGGTGGGAATACAAGGGGTCATGAAGAGTTATATCGGTGACTGTTGTCGTGTGGCTGCCCCCTGGTGATGAAGAAGCAGGGGGAATGATGCAAGGAAATTGTGATGGTTCTCTCAACATAAACTAAATATCGAAGTACTGAGGAGTACCCATGGTAATTGGATGTAAAATTTCCGTAGGGAAATGAGTGGGAGAGTTGGGGGGATTGGGGGGTGAATCCTCAGATAAGTCATCCAAGAACCATGGAGGTGTTGCCAGGGCCTCAGGTTCGGAGAAATTACAGGAAGAATATCTAGTGACGAGGTAAGGTCAACTATCGATTATGTGGGTCTTTGAAGCAGGGTCAATTGGAGTTGCCTGTATTCAATGATCATAGGACACTAGTATGTAAAATGATCTAAGTATTCACATAGAGAGCAAGGGCATCTCATATGTTCATTGATTGAAGTTGTGACATAATGGATGTCAGTGATTTTTGGTAGGGATGACATAGTTGGACTGGGTTCACTCTGAAATCTTTGGCATGCAGTAGCTAATGTCTACCGAAAGCGTGGTAGTGCAGGGCAATGGTGAGTATAATGTCCATATTCTGAACATATAGTGCAAGCGAATTTGGTTCGCAACCCTTTACTACTTGAATGAGGGGTGGTAGCGATAGTACTTGCTATAGTGGCGAGTGTTGAGGGAGTTTGATTGAGTGGAATCAAATTTCGTAACTCTGGTAGAGATGGGCAGTTATTGGTTTGGTGTCCATCTTTCTCACATAGCATGCAAGGAGGTTGGATGTGTAGAGGAAGTGGAGCTATGGGCTCCTTCTTTCTCCTGCCCCCAGCTGTGGCAGGGGGGGTAGTGAGTGGGGGTGTAGAGAGTATGGTGGGAGTGAGTATGGGAATCGTGAATGGGATTCCTTCCATTTGGAGGGGAAGGGATGATCGAGGGACCATCTTGGGTGGATGTAAATACCAAACTAGAATTTCTAATACCATATTAGGGAGGGTAAGCGTTGCGGCTACTTGGAAAGCTTCGACGCCAGGTGGAGGGTAAAAGAAGGGGATTTGAGTAATGGCTTAGGGAAATGTCTCCCAAACTGGGATATGGCCTTGGGGAGAGTGGAAATCGTGGACTGGTAGGGTCGACTTGTTCACAGAAGGCTCATGAGGGGGGAGTTCTGTGACTAGTGGGACGTCAGATATGATAGAAGCCTCCCTAGGAGGAAGGGTATCCTCTATGTTAGTTCCATTAGATGATACGACGCATACTTGATTGGAAGGATGAAGGAGCGGTGGTGCCCCATGGTAGGTTCCTAAAAATGATGGATCTTTGAAAATTCCGGGACCCATTTCGATGAGTGGGTAGGCGTCATGACACGTGTGGATGAGAGGAAGAATGTTATCGATGTTGGAAAACGGGTTAGGATCATAATGTGAGACCTGGTCAATGGTAACTATCTTCCCGTTATGGGGGAACATCATTGTTCAACAGAAGGATGAGGCAACTGCCTTCATAGTGTACATGTAGCTAAGACTGAACAAGATATTATAATCGAGTGGGTCATCGATAACTTCAATGTCGATGAGAATAGTCTTGACCCTGAGTTCTATGGGGACATTTTGGAAGATGCCTTTAGGAGATGATGGTCGTCCGTCATAAGCTCGTAAGGTAATGGCAGAGGGTATGAGTTCGGGGGAACCAAGTTTCTACCATACAGATTTGGACATAATGCATGTAGATGCAACTTCATTGATGATACACCGATAAACTATGATGTTCCGTATTTTCACTGGGATTTGAAAAGCGATCAAAGTGGGAAGGCGAGGTTCTCCACTGTCGAGATCAAAGGTAATGAGTTGAGTATCTACGGGGTCGACTGCCCCCAAGGTAGAAATTAATGATTTCCACTGAGTGGGACAAGTCTGAAGGACTTCTAAGACTAATATGGCAGCTGGGGATTGTGCTAAGTCATCAACCAAAATGTAATTATGAGCGGCCCTAGCTTGTGGGTTGTGGACATTCTTGCGTAATGGGATGTGAGGGATGTGAAGAGGTGGATTTTTATTAGGGAGAGGGATCACCAACGAGGGTCCCGTCGGTGCGGGGTTTGTCTCTGGAGGGATGGGAGGAGACTCAGCGAGTGCATGATACTGATGATTACATGTTTGAAGAAGGATTTCTTCCTCACTAGTGAGGAGGATCATGCGATCTGCTGGATTGTTTGGGTTGAGGTACTGTCCCACCTGAGGTGGGGGAGGTTGCATGTCCTATTGGGTGTTTATCACACCTTGGTGTGGAATAGGATTTTGTAGCACGACAGGGGTAGTTGTTGCACGTATTTTTGTGGGGCCTGCTAAGGGGTAGGTGGTGTTGGAGGATGGGGTAGACTACTTGAGTCTTTCAGCCATTCAAAATCAGTGATTTGGGGGAAATGATGAGTATAATGACCGAACTCACCGCAAAGGGAACAGGGGAAGTTGGTTTTAATAGTATTGTTATTTATCCCTTGACGCCTATTATTATTTCCCCCCTGGGGGTTCTGATTTCCTTGGTTATGGTTGCCCCCAGTAGGTTGTTTCTACTGAGGTTGATTCTTGCCTTGACCTGGGTTGTTATTTTTCCTGTTTCTTCCTTTCTTTTTGGCATTATTCGACAGGTGGGTCAGATTTTCCGTATTCAGCTGTTTAAAATTTTGATATTACTGAACGAGAGAGGGTTGAACAAAATTCACCTCGGCATGAGGATGTGGGGAAGCGATGGGTTGTGGGGGACCAAGAAATGGAAAGTACGGATTCTGTGGGGGTAACGATCCGTAAGTTACATAATAAGGCATGGTGATTTTGCTAGTACTATAAGATGAGGTAGAGGGGGTACCGGAACTTGTTTGAATAGGTGGGTGTATGGGGGGTGCCAGTGGTGGCCCACTGATGGGTGGAGGCATAGAAACAGGGTATGGTTGTTGATAAGGGGGTGGGGGGTAATAAGAGGTGCCCCCGTATGCCGACGGGTATTGAGGTGTTCCATACATTGGTGGTTTTTGGGGTTGTGGACCATGGTGAGTGGTATTACCAATCAGTCCATCTGCTGAGTGAGACATCCCAGGTTTGTCTTGGCCAAACAGAACAAGTTTTGGGAGATTAGGAAGTATAGTGTATAAGTACCCTGACTATGAATAGATGAGGTCATATTGTTGAGCCTTACTGATGGCTTCTTCTTCTAATTGAGGGAAGGTAGAAGCTACATCCTTACCGAGGAGAGAGACAAGTGATCTAAGAAACCAATCAAGACATTGTTGTTTGGTGGTTTCTTCTTTGCACAAACTACGTCGCCTACACCACTCGTGAATGTGATCATTGATATGTGTGGCTGAGATTTGTTTGAAATTAGAGAGTAGTTCCAGACCATTGTCATGGCGGATTGGTAATTGGAAGAAGGTAAAAAATTCTTTGGCCAAGGACTCAAAAGTCGCATGGGACCCTGATTTTTCATCCACATGCCATTTGGTTGATGGGCTAGTGAGTGTGCATTGAAATAATTGCAGTCTGATGGTAATGTTATTGGAAGAGAACCATAGGTGAAAAGTCATGACATTGTTGGCAGGGTCATTTCCTGCCTTTCCTTCAAACTTGGGGATGTCTGAAGGTAGTTTGGTGGGCATTGCAGACCATGTGGGGTCATGCAATATAAGATTGTTGGTGAGTTTTCTTAGATCTGGTATGTTAAGAGAGGCCAAATATGGCATCTGTAGTGGGGGGGGGGATTAGCTCCAGCC
>SNQJ01S0175777.1:0-20054 GCA_010110895.2 Picea sitchensis | reverse complement strand
AAATAAAGGGCTTGGAAAAATGTTGCATTACAAATGAAGGGATGCAACACACCCTCCACAAAGGCACCCGTAAATGAGACAATATGAGTTGTTAATATGTCAAGAACCCCATGCCAAAAAGTACTACCCCAATCCACCTCATATTCACTACATGGCCTAGAGAGGATGTTCTTAGGAAACATTCCTTGACTTGGGGATTGGCCTACCCAATAGGGAAACATGACACCCCTCCCATATCTAAATTTGGCAAAGTTTATAAGGTCTTTGAGCATTTGTTTAATTTGAAAAAGGGGGAATTAATGCACTTGTTTGGGTGGTTATTTTATTAAATGTGACTTACTTGGAATGATTCATGTGAGTTTTGGACCCTTGGAGGGCATATTTGCAGGACCTTTCCCAATGAAAGCTATTCATGGAGGGACTAAGCCACTTGGAACTTCATAGGGGCTTGAAATCCCACTAGATGGACATTGTTCCCCACTCATTGGAGGCCTAGGATGATGAACGTTTCACCTTGGAAGACGTCTCTAGCACTTAGACAAGGCCCAAAATCATGAAGGGGAGATGACATCACCCTCCTATTCCCAAACGTCCCTCTTTTGGAGCATGAAATCACACTTTTGAGGGGATGTTTTCCCATTTTAGTGCACTTAGTGGTGTTCTAGGTTTGAAGTCCCACACTCTTGCTTGATTTAGGGGTGTCGTAGCACATTTATAGCATGACTCCCTAGCCTTTGGAGGCTTATCATCACATGTTCCACCTTGGAGAAGAGTTTTATGGGCTTATGTGCCATCATTTTGTTATTTTTGGTCATTTTGTAGCTTATGTGGGCAAAAAGAGCAAATTGATCTGCTAATTAAGCATTGTAATTTAGGTTTTAGCCTAAAATTATCGATTTAATTGTAATGTAGACAGATTATGACTTGGTTTTCCTCATATAAATATGAGGAAAGTAATTTTCATTTAGATATATGTAATGTCCCCCACCTCTTGATGAAGAGGGTTGGAGAGACTTAGTGGTCTAGCTTTCCCCACTAGACTATAGTCTCAGGTATATTGGGGACAAAGTCAACCAGGAATCGTAATATTCTAAAGTTAATTTGACTCTCTGGAAAAGAGGTAACTCAACGAAGAAAAATAAAATATGAGTTAGGCTAAGAGTTAACCCTAGGGGTAAAACTAACTCAATGGAGGAATAGATTGGAGGTATAAAGGAAAGGGCATGACACACTCCTTATTGATTCTGGATTATTATCTTATTTGCGTTGGAGCTCTTGAGCACAATCAATTTTGAGGGTTTTGAGTCTAAAACCCTAGATATCAATTTGGAGGTGAAAGATCCCACCTTCCTTGATCCAAGCTTGGTCTCGAAGGTGAAATAATCCTCCCACACAATTCTACAGTGTTGTAAGTTAGTTCAAGGGAATTCACCAGGCTAGGGCGCAACCCAGGGGGTTTACAACTAGGGGGTGCACCATATTGGAGGTTTTGGTTCTACCTAGAGGAAACATGAGGCATTTTGGAAAAGTAACGCCTGGGTTCTCTTCAGACGATCCCTGGTATCATTCCTGGTCTATTCTGGAGGAGTTTATCCTTGCAGTTTATTTTTTGTGAGCTTGGTATGAATTGAAGAGAAAGAGGGTGTTTTGCAGAAAGGTATTTTCAGTGTTTGGAGGCTCAAATCTTCATACATTGGTTTGAGACTTCAATATCTTGGTAGCAGTGGCCCGATCTATGATCTAACAGAGTTTGGTGGTATTTGGAGTTTCCTAGAGGGGAGAATGTACCCTCTTTGACTTTATCAAACCAGGGAGGGCACAATCAAGTTTAGGGATTGCCTATTTGGAGGAGCAACATTGTTTATATCAGCTTGAGATTGGATCCAGAGGTTTCTATCAGCCCGATCTACATTCTGGGCGAGTTTTGGAGGATTTGGAGGTTAGAAAAGGGTAGGCTGAAACTTGAGGATTTGGCAGCATCCAGAGTAGGGCGCAACTCATCCAGTTGGGGAGGTTTGACAGTGCATTGACTAGGTTTTTCTATCTTCAGTCAGATCTTCTTGTTGGTGGCCTTTGGAGGCTTGGATCTCTTCTCTTACAACCTTTGGGAGGCATCTATCCTGTATTGTTCTTCTTATTGTATTGGCTAGCAGCCCATTTTGTTATTATTGGGGATTTCTTCCAGATATGCAGATCTATTATGTATGGTGTTAGCAATAGGAATCACCCTTAGATTGTAGAGAGGATAAGCCCAGTACCCATTAGATAATATGTAAATGTAAATGAGTGTTTAAATGGTCAAATGAATAAGACTCAAGATAATAATGTTCTAACTCGAAAATCTGGGCTAGCATGCACAAGCAATTGGGGTCTTGATCAACTTCAATCAGTGAGTGGGAGTAAAGGTGAATACTTTGGTGAGGAAAATGTAGAGGTTTTCTATGGACATCAGGTCTTCAAGCAACATAAGGAGGAAGAACTCAGACACAATATCTTCTTGAATTCAAAGTTTAAGGAACACTGAAGAACATCATAACAGTACTATAATTTAACATTCATCATAATACAACTACAACAATCCCATGTGAATCATTCAATCATGAACACTTTATTATAAGAGGCAATAAGATGGAATAGGAGAAACTAACTTATATTAATAAAAACGTCTCAAGTCAAGTACATAACCAGAGAACCAGTATGCTTAATAAAAAATTACAATAAGGGAGCCTAGCTCAACCATGCGAACCCTCTAAAGCATTTGGAATATCTATTTATAACAAAAAAGGGAAGGAAACAAATAGAGATGTGAGCTGGCCTTCCTCCCATAGGATTCTCCAAATCAGTTAGTCAATCTAACAGCTATGATAAAAACTATGCTATAAAAAAGGAAACATGTTGGAAACCAATCCAACAAACTTTTAATTGGCATTTTCTTCATTGATGCACATCCCTTTCAATGCCAATTGTCATGCAGAGGTTGTAAGTTGTCATCATGTTGCCACCTATGACATTATCCCTTCTCCACATCATCATCCACCCACAAGAGTGATAAACTCGAACCCCTTGATTCCAGGTACCAGTTGGTAGCGTCATTCAGTAGCGCGCTGGGTAGCGAGTTTTTGTAGTGCCTTTACTAAATACTCTGCACATTTCATAGCGCAGATCCAAAACAAGCCTGCAGAATTGGTAGTGCTGAGCTTGTGTATCTCTGTGTGTAATTCAGTCTTTATGTATAATTAGGTAGCGCTAAGCCTCTGCATCTCTGTGTGAAATTTGGTAGCGCCAATACTGAACATCTCTGTGTGCAATTCAGTAGTGGAAATACTGAACTGGCCATAATGAATTGGTAGAGACCGTCACAAAAAAATAATTTGATAGCACCATTGTAATATATCCCTGCAAATTCGGTAGAGCCATCGTTACACAACTCAGGAGATCTGGTAGCATTTTAGGTAGCAAAATGACAGACCATACTATATAGACAATTCTGCAGTGCCATGGTGCTATGAAATGTCTGTGTTTTTCTGCATGATGAGACTAATCAAGAACTTTGAGCTGATAGGTTAGAAGCCTGTATATGCCTGTATAGGTGGAAAAAACTATTTATCTTTGATCACTTACCCTTGCAAAAAGAGACCATTCTAAAAAGTGGAGCTTATATCCCCCCAATCATTTCATCAACCTAGCACTCCTTATGGAAGGAGGGCTTCCTTCTAACATAGCAGCATGTTTTCTTTTTGTAGTGATAGGCTTCTTGACTACAGGAGTGCTTTTCTTCACTACTGGCTCCTCTCTCTCAATGGCAGATTCAACTAGCACATTCAAATTCCTCTGGGCCACTAATATCTATTTTTCCTATAGAGGTTCTTGAGTTGTTTATGGAGAGGAAGGGATATTCTAGCTGCAAATCTTGCCAAATCAAGAGTGTTGTTGTAATTATCCATGAGCTCCTTCATGGAAATTATTTCAGATAAACCCTCTGATTTCAAGCGAGCAACCTCCTTCCTAGCTTCCTTGAGTAGTCTAATCAATCTTTTGAAGGTGTGATTTATAGGTGGAGTGTTGATGTTGATAATATCAACAGGCTTATTCATGGCTTCACCTTCATCTTTCTGTTGTACAGGGGCTCTATCTACCACCTCAATAGGCTTCTCAATGTTTTTTCCCTTATCTCTCTTTTTCTTCAGAATAGAAACCTTTGGTAGGACTTGTGCTTCAACAGCCTCCTTGGGAGATGATGATCTTGTGAAAGATTTCCTGAATTTTGTGCTAGATGCTGAGGGAGATGAAGAGAAATGCAATTTTCTTCCTTTCTTGGTTGTGGCTTTAGTAGATGAAGGAACCTCTTATAATTCTGGTGTAGGAGGGGGTGAAAGGTATCTCAGTGGAGAATGATAAGCCTCCCTCTCTATTTCTTCAACTTCCTTGATGACCTCTTGGTCTTAAGTAGGGGCCTTGCGCTTTCTTTTCTTGTTGACTCCTGCCGGAGCAGTACTAGTGGATGGAAAAGGAATTTGTATCTTTGACTGAGGAGTGGATTCTATGTCCAACTTCATGTGAGCAGAAACAATGAATTGTTCCCATGGTATGTTCCTCTTTCTCAGTTCTTCCATAACCAACATTCTGATCAATCTAGAGTGAAAAACACTAGTGTCCACGGCCTTGGATTTGGCTTGGACTCTATCGGACATTTTCCCCATACTCCTCAACAAGTAGAAAGGGATATTCATTTCATCTTTACCAGTAAAATGAAGCAGAATCCTTATATGGTACTGGTATAACATGTTAAACCTTCCCTCACGTGTCAAGTATCTCTGGATGATCTTCAACATCTTGTCAAAATCTTCAACTAAATGACTTCTAGGCACTCCCTTGGACAAGTTGTCAGTTTGATAATCTGGTTTGAGGAAGTCCTTGGAGAAGGCAGCATTTAAAGTCATGGATTTAAACCATCTCTCCCCAGTGTTAGGAATCCTTGTGGTTGGTGGAATAGAGGCTTTAGACACCTCAAACTCCATATACCCTACCTTAGTCTTAAGGCCATCAAAATGTAAGGCAAATTTCATTGCCACTTCAGGATGTCCCCTCTGCATGTTTTGGAAGAAAGAGAGGCATCCCACCCTTTGAAAAATTTCCCTAACCATTGGCTATGCATCAAATAAATGCATGTATGAGGGTTCAGTTATGACCACAGTGCCTCCCTTGTGGGATTTCTTATTCTTAGGTGTCTCCATGGGTCAAGACAAGGGATCAAAGGCTATGGTGTAGTGAAGGCTAGGAGAGCAAACAGAGGCAGACTTCAATGGGAAAATGACAGTGAACAATGGTTTCTCTTTCCTAGGATTCTCCTCTAACTCATATTGTTTTGATGGCTTTTGGAAAACAAGAGATGCAATTTTCCCTCCCCTTACTATTTATAGATCTCAAACTGAAAAATGAAAATATAGTGAAAAGAAAATTGTTGCAATGGTCTTTGAAAACTTGGCTAATTAATACTCCAATGAAAATAGTAGAGGAAGCAAGGGAAATTTAGTGAGGTTTCAACAACAATTTTGGTAGCGTAGTGCGCACACAAGGAACAAACATTTTCTCGGTAACTCAACACTCAGGAACAGAAGGAAATTTTGTTTTTGATAGCTAAAACTCGGTGTGGTGGCTTCAAGTTTGTAAGAGGGAATATATGGATGGAGAGGGATGAAGGAGGGAGTGAATTGTAGAGATGGTCGCTATCGAAACTCAGACAACAACTATCACACGAATTCACTATGCAAAGGAGGGAACCCTTAGAATACCTGGAGGACTAATGACAACTTTGAGCTCTGCAACAGGTTAGGAGATCACCATGACCATTGGAGCTTCCAAATCCACCTCATCAATTGATCCCGTAGTGTCATTACCAACTGGTCTGAACTAGCAGTTTCAGTAGTGCCGAGTTGGAGAACATTCAAATCTTGAAACCGTTAGAAAAATCATTAAAACCAAATCTTCGAATGCATATTTTAACAAACCATGGTTCTGAAAACAAGGTAGAACATGACCTCATAGAAATTATGACGAATCATGGCAAGGAATAAAGGACAAGGAGTGCGCTACGGAAACTCCTAGTGAGTTGGCAACGTTCTTTTTTAAAAAGATGATCTGACCACTTTTAATACGACATAGGGACAACATGGCAAGGATATAAAAGTATTAGTGGAAAGAGTGACATGTCAAGTCATACAGGTCATGGGCTGAGTCAGGCTTGGTGTCAAGTCATGAGGTGAGTCAAATTATAAGCGAAGAAAATGAACCTAGGCTAAAAATCTATGTGAGGGTCAAAAAATGAGCCAACACTCAAGCCTTTATTTTATTCAAGCTAACCTAAGAAAATCACACAAGGAAAAGTAAAGCAAAATTGAATTCTAAAGGCTAAAAAATTTAAATCTAAGGGATAAAAGACCCAAGGAAACTTAGTGTGATAACATTGGCTCCATAGGGGATGGCATGCTCCCTACGGGCTGCCAAGAACAAGTATTTTCAGTGCCTTATCCTAGGGCTATGGGGTCACTTATTCAATCAAAAATAAAAAAAATAAAATGATATTTACAATGGCATGGAAATCCACTCATGGCTTAAGAAAAATATTTTTTCAGAAAATGCCCATTGACAGGGCCACCAAAAACTTCAGATTCCTCCAAATTCTGCAACTTATAAGTGTTATTTGAAAATACCTCAGAAAAATTTAAGGGACCAATCCACAAGGCCTCAAATTTACCGTGCTTGCCTTTGTCTTGCTTGGGTGCATCCCACTTGAGCACTAGATCTCCTAGCTGGAAATATTCATTGCTTACCTTCTTATCAAAGGCTTGCTTGATCTTCTGTTGATGGTCCTGTGCTTTGTCCAGTAGCTTCTCTCTAGTCTTTTGCACTTCTACCAACTATTGTATTCTTCTGATCATATCACCAGGTTCTTCTTGGTAGTATTGGAAGAATTTTTCGACTGGGAAGGCAAGATGAGAAGGAAAGATAGCCTCAACTCCATATACAAGCTAAAAAGGAGAAACACCAAGAGATCTCTTTTTTGTCACTCTATCATCCCACAAAGCAAATTTAATCTTTGAATCCCATGCTTTCTTGTTGTCTTCTAACAGTCTTTTGATGATCTTTATAAGGCTCTTGTTAGAGGACTCTGTCATTCCATTCCCTTGGGGGTAGTAAGGAGTAGAATGAAACAGTGTAATTCCATACTGTTCAAAAAACTTGATCAATGGTTCAACCTTGAAAGATGCAGCATTATTAGTAACAATTATGTTCAGGCAACCAAATCTCGCCATAATATCCTCAAGAAAACCAATGATTACCTTGTGGGGGGAATTCCTTGTAGGGATGGCTTCTATCCACTTAGTAAAGTAATCATTGGCAGTCAATATCCACTTATGCTGACCACTTGAAGCAAGATGAATTTCCCCAATAAAATCTAGGCCCCACTGCTGAAAAGGTCCTTAAGCTACCACAGGCTTCAATGGAAAAGACTTGAGCTGCTGCTTTCCAAAAAACTTTTGACACTTGACACAGGCTCTAATCTTTGCACAAACATCAGTAAGGAGACTACACCAAAAATACCCAGCTCTAAGGATTTTATAGGCTGTGGTTCTCCAGAAGTGATAGCCTCCACATAAATTGTCATGAAAATCAGGCGTAATCTTTTGGGCCTCTTGTGGGTCTAGAAATCTCAAAAGCACTCCTAAAGGATCTTTCCAATACAAGACTTTTTAAATAAGACAACATTTGATTGATTTGAGCTTCAAATCTCTTACCTTGTTCTTCTCCATACCATCAGGAGGCTGAAACTTCTGTAGAAAAATATATAATGTCCCTGTACCAAGTGCATTCTGCCAATGGAAGGCTGACTTGAGAACCTTTATCAGACAACTCGGCTTGTTGATTTTCCGAGCTAATGTTGATGAAATTAACCCCTAGGGATTTGCAATTTGATTCAACCATCAACCTAGCTAAACCTTGGCCTTTAACCAATTTGTTGGGCTTTATTGCAAAATCAAATTCAAGAATCTTGGCAATCCATTTGCTCTTTCTTTCATCTATGTCAGGCTGAATACGAATCTCTTTCACCGAGGCTGAAAGGACATATGCAATGAATTTTGAATGCAACACATATACTTTGAAAGCCTTGAGAGATTTGGACAAAGCATAGGCCTGATTTTCCATGATGTCATATTTTTTTTCAGCATCCCTCAATGTCGTGCTGAAAAAGGCAATAGGCTACTCTAACCCTTCTACATTTTTCTGCAATAAAATAACAACTACTGTGTCAAATGAAGCAAAAGAAAATATCAGAAAATCCTTGGAGTAGTCAGGGATGAGGAGCATAGGTGCTTCAGTCAAATCCTTTTTGATTTGCTAAAAATAATTCCGATACTCAGTAGTCCATTTGATTTCATTTCCTTTCCTCAACATGGTTCTAATATTCTTTACCAATTCATCAAAATTTGAAACAAACCTTCTCAAAAAATTTATCCTCCCCAAGAAAGATTGAACTTATTTCTTGGATATAGGGAGAGACAAGGTATGGATATCTTCTACTCTACTTGAATCAATCCTTTCCCCTTCAGCTAATACAATGTACCCCAATAATTTCCCCTCTTTCATGGCAAACAATCACTTTTTAGGATTTAGAGAGAGACCAAATTTTTTGCGCTTCAAGAAGACCTTTTTCAAATGATGATAATGTTTTTTGTAATATTGTGAGAACATTGTTATGTCATCCAAATAAATGACTACAAACTTGTCCTTCTCCCCAATAAAGGAAATGTCCATGGCTCGCTGAAAGGTCGCTCCTGCGTTCATCAAACCAAAGGGCATTTTAGCGTACATGAATGTACCCCAAGGAGTGGTGAAGGTTGTCTTCTCTCTATCTTCAAGAAAGATAGAGATCTGATTGTAGCCAAAAAATCCATCAATCATAGACATCCTAGATGAACCGGTCACCCTCTGAAGTATGTGCTCCATCTTTGGCAAGGGGTAATTATCCTTCTTAGAGCTTCTATTCAAACTTCTAAAACCGACACAAAGTCTGATTTCCCCATTCTTCTTTCTCACTGGGACCAAGTTGTCCACCCATTCAGAATATCTCAAAGGAATGATAATCTTAGCATCCAAAATCTTTTTTACCTTTTTTTCCATAATACGCAGTAGCATAGGATTTATCTGTCTCAGCTTTTGCCTAAATGGCTTGGTCTCTTCCTTTAAAGGAATCTTATGTTCAATGATGCTTATGTCGTATGTTCTTAGATATTCATATGTCCAGGCAAACAAATCAACAAACTCTTTTAACATCTCAACATATTCAACCCTTTGCTCCCTTGACAAGCTGCTAGACAACTTGACATATTTTGGATCCTTCTTTGTACCCACATTGCCTTCAGTTACATCAGCATCATCAGTTGAACCTTTAACCTTTACAGCCACATCATTCCTGTCGAACAATCTTTCTAAAGGAACTAGTACTTTTGGAATATGATTACTAGGAAACTGAACAATATGATGATTAGCAATTTTATTTAGAAAAACATCAGCATGAGGGTTATTTTCAGAATCATGATCTTGATCAATATGTAATGCAAAAAACTCATCAACAATCTCAAGATCATCCTCAAACACCTTCCAATGTTTGACATTGTCAGGTATAGAGGGTCTATACTTCACTTCTACATCATACTTGAGTTTAGGTGGCAAAGGGACTCTGAAATTACTTATTGAAACAACCAAAGAATCATCCATGGTATTCTCCTCTCTTGGAATAAATGAAATATTGAAAGCTAAGAAGAAACTATCAACAAGATCCCAGAATTTATTTCTGTAAGTCCTTAGCCTGGGGTGTTTTGCTTGATACATATTTTTGATTTGATGGACATTTAATTTAGCATCCCCAAACACTGATAGCTCTTCAATCCCCATGTCTTTTTCAGCCCTCAAACCCAAAACAAGAGCTTCATACTCTGCCACATTCCTGGTAGTTTCAAATTCTATCTTGTAGGACAAAGATATCGTCTCTTGAGTAGGTGAAACAAAGACTACTCCAGCACCAACACCTTCCTTAGAAGAGGCTCCATCAAAGAACATCTTTCAAATAGAGGTAGTTGTAAGAGAATCTTCACAAAAAGTAATGGACTATTTTTTTATTTCAAGGGGAGGTTCAAGAGCATCAGTGAGCTGCAATATACTCAATCCCTAATCAATATCAAGTGAAAAAATAGGTTGGTTAGTGGGGTTTTCTTCATCACTGATGATGTCGGCCAATTGAGATTCCCTATAAAGCCTTCGATTCTCCCCCCCCAAACACAGGAATGGTGGCATATGTCAAGTCCATATGCAAGGTTCCCCATAATATTTTTATCCAAGATCTTGACAAGAGCATACCAAACTTAGGGGGGACATCAGCCACAACAATATCCATGACCACACTCTTCATGGGAAATTGAAACAAGGTCACAGATAGATCTTTGATGACCCCAAGACACTTCACTTTCCTAGAGTCAAAAGAATACAAGTCATGGTAAGTTTTTGTAATTTCTAATCCAAGTTCATCCATCACTCTTTTTGGCATGAGATTGTGAGATGCCCCTCAGTCCATCAAGCAGTTATGCGACACCTTATCGTGAATGTTTAGTGATGTATAGAAGGGAGGGGATGAATCATCTCTATCTTCTATCAAAGGTCCTAAGATGACTGTTGTATTTTCATCTTGAAGGTTAACTGAATCAGTGGAATTGGAGGAGGATTCGAGCTGCAACATTTTAGAAAGATATTTTTTTAATTCTTCATTTTTTATCAGCTCCAAAAAAGGTATAGGGATCTTGATTTTTTGAATTTCACTTTCAAAGCTGAAGGAAGATGAAGATTTCAGAATCCCCTTGACTTCCGGGGTAGGGTTCTTGACCAAAGCTTGAGGGCTTTGTACATATTTTTCTTTGTTGCCAACTGCCACTGTCTTGGAAAAATTTTATGTTTTTGTGGGCTGATCAGAAGCATCAATATTTTCCTCTTTCTTTTTGGATCTCAGATTATATCTATTAGGATTTTCTTTTGTTTTCTCACCCTTACTCAATTCATTTATTTGATTATCCATCTGGGATTCCTCATAAGCATATTGGGTCAAGTGGAGGGATGAAGAGGTATCACTTAGGAAATGGATCTCATTATCAGTTTCTTCATCCTCTCCTTCTTCATCAACAACAAGGTTGTTTTGTAAAGGATTTTGGACCTTTTGATCATCCCTATATATGTTTCTTGGATCTCTTGGAAAGATCTGAGGAGCATTATTTGGTATTCTGAAGTTACCTTTGTTATCAACATTTTGTGTGTTCCTATAGGTCTGTTTTCCTTCAAGTTTTAGCTTCTCCATCTTGGCAGAAAGTGATTTTATTAATTTGGTAAGTTCATCAACTTGAGGATGGACAATAGAGGAATTAGAGGTTGAGGTTTCAGCTCTATTTTTTCTCTTGTCCCTATCGGATTTTCCCCTAAGTTTTTCATATGGCACTATGTTAGATTCTACCTCCAAGGCTGCATCTTGCATATGAGATAAGGAGGAAGATCTTCTTTCTCTCAGTAGAAGGCAAAACTCAGGGTCAAAAGCATTGGCATAGGTGATCTTGGCAGAGGTTTCTGTAGGATTTATCTTAGCAGGGATCTTATTGTACATTTTTTTGAATCTTTTAGAGAAGTCAGAGACATATTCTCCCTCTTTCCTCATTAGGGATCCAAATTCTGTGATATAATACAAAAAATATTTTTTATCCCCCCATTGTCTCAAGAAAGCATCATCTAAAGCTTCAATCCCAACAATGGATCCAGGAGTCAAACCCCTAAACCATTTCCTAGCCTCACCATCAAGACTTTGGACAAAGACTCTCATCCACACATCCTCATTCTCAATGTTTAAATTGTCTGCATAACTGTAGAAGGAAACAAGGTGTTCTTCAATAGTTATGTCTTCTTCTCTTGTGAATTTGGGCATGCATTTTAGGTAATCTCCAGCAGGGAGAGCATTCATTGGTTGAGGTAAGATAAGAGGGGCATACCTAGCAGCCACTATGGAATCTATCCTATTTCTAGGAGGGATAGCACCTGCCATTGGATTTTGAACTCTAGGGGAGCAAGGAGGAGAAGGATACTTGATTGTGTGCAGCTTAGGAGAGAAAGGAATGTAGGAAGGAGAGATTTCAGTTTTCACAGCAGAAGGCTGAGTCTTGGAAGAAGATGGTATAGGCTGCAAGGGATATGAGATTTCCTCCTCTTTGGCTACAAAAATTTTGATAGGAGGAGGAGTAGAAAAACCCAAGGTAGGAAAGTCTTCAAGACTCTCAAGTTTGAACCACTTCACAATATCAGGACAGGCAAGGATTTCAAAAATTTTCTTCTTTCAATTCAGGGTTAAAAGAGGAGCATTCAATAGGAAAATTTTCAAAATCCAAATTCTTAGAAACTTTAGCAGAAGGTAAAGGAGGATTACTTGATATAACAACTGGAGTATTAAGAATGGAATCAAGAAACTGACTAGAAGTACTTGATACAACAGCAGAAAAACTTTCTTGAGAATCTTTTCCCTTCTTGATTATCATCTCTGGGTCAACTTCAGGTGTAGCCAGAGGTAGTTGTGGAGTTGACCTCGTGTGTCTGCCTTTAGGAGCCACAACTGAAACAATGGAGTTTCCAGGTGCAAGTTGCAATATTCAATGTACTTAATTCTAATGAACCTTCAGAATCAATAAGCTTTGTCGTTCAATCCCAGGGAAATGTCTTCAATTCGTTCCCCAACAACGACGCCAAGAATGTTAGCGCTAGGACTCACCCTCATATTGCAGAGAGGATAATCCCAGTACCCATCAGATAATATGTAAATGTAAATGAGTGTTTAAATGGTCAAATGAATAAGACTCAAGATAATGATGTTCTAACTCGGAAATCTGGGCTAGCATGCACAAGCAATTGAGGTCTTGATCAACTTAAGTCAGCGAGTGGGAGTAAAGGTGAATAGAAGGAAGACTTTGGTGAGGGAAAAGTAGAGGTTTTCTATGGACATCAGTTCTTCAAGCAGCCTAAGGAGGAAAAACTCAAACACAAGATCTTATTGAATTCAAAGTTTAAGGAACATTGAAGAACATCATAACAGTACTATAATCAAACATCCATCATAATATAGCTACAACAATACCATGTTAATCATTCAATCATGAACACTTCAGTATAAGAGGCAATAAGATGGAATAGGAGAAACTGACTTATATTAATCAAAAAGTCTCAAGTCAAGTACATAACCAGAGAACCAGTATGCTTAATCAAAATATTATAATAAGGGGTCCTAACTCAACCATCCAAACCCTCTAAAGCATTTGGAATATCTATTTATAATAAAAAAGGGAAGACAAAAGATAGAGGTGTGAGTTGGCCTTCCTCCCATAGGATTCTCCAAATCAGTTATTCGTTCTAACATCTTTTCTAGCAACTATGTTATAAAAAAGGAAACATGTTGGCAACCAATCCAACAAACTTTTAACTGACATTATCTTCATTGATGCGCATCCATTTCAATGCCAAGTGTCCTGCAGAGGTTGTAAGTTGTCATCATGCTGCCACCTATGATCTTATCCCTTCTCCCCATCATCAGCCACCCACCAGAGTGATAAACTTGAACCCCTTGATTCCAGGTACCATTTGGTAGCATCGTTCAGTAACGCACTGGGTAGCAAGTTTTTGTAGCGCCTTTACAAAATACTCTGCACATTTCATATCGCAGATCCAAAATAGGTCTGCAGAATTGGTAGTGTCAAGCCTGTGTATCTCTGTGTGTAATTTAGTCTCTATATATAATTAGGTAGCTTTGAGCCTGTGCATATCTGTGTGCAATTAGATAGCGCCAATACTAAACATCTCTATGTGCAATTCAGTAGTGCCAATACTAAACTGGTCATAATGAATTGGTAGCGCCCGTCATTAAAAAAGAATTTGATAGCGCCACTGTAATATATCCCCGCGAATTCGACAGCACCATCGTTACACAACTTAGGATACTTGGTAGCATTTTAGGTAGCAAAATGGCAGACCATGCTATATAGACAATTTCGCAATGCCATGGCACTACAGAATGTCCGTGCTTTTCTGCATGATGAGACTAATCAAGAACTTTGAGCTGATAGGTTAGAATCCTATATATGCCTGTATAGGTGGAAAAAAATATTTATCTTTGATCACTTACCCTTGCAAAAAGAGACCATTCTAAAAAATGGAGCTTATATCCCCCCAATCATTTCATCAACCTAGCACTCCTCCTTGTGGAAGGAGGGCTTCCTTCTAACACAGTATCATGTTTTCCTTTTGTAGTGACAAGATTCTTGACTACAGAAGTGATTTTGTTCACTGCTAGCTCCTCTCTCTCAATGGAAACTTCAACTAGCACATTCAAATTCCTCTAGGCCACTTCATCCTTGAAGTATTGCAGTTCTTCTTGAGTTTTCTGTTCTGGGACTGAAAATCTCTATTTTGCCTATAGAGGTTCTTGAGTTTTTTATGGAGAGGAAGGGATCTTCTAGCTGCAAATATTTCCAAGTCAAGAGTGTTGTTGTAATTATCCATGAGATCCTTCATGGCAATTCTTTCAAATAAACCCCCTGATTTCAAGAGAGCAACCTCCTTCCTAGCTTCCCTGAGTTGTCTAATCAATATTTTGAAGGTGTGATTGCTAAGTGGAGTGTTGATGTTGATAATCTCAATAGTATTCTTCATGTCTTCACCTTCATATTTTTATTGTATAGGGGCTCTATCTACCACCTCAATAGGTTTCTCATGCTTTTCCCCTTATCTCTCTTTTTCTTCAGAATAGAAACCTTTGGTACGACTTATGCTTCAACAACCTCCTTGAGATTTGATGATCTTGTGAAAGGTTTCCTGACTTTTGTGCTAGTTGTTGAGGGAGATGAAGAGAAATGAAATTTTCTTTCTTTCTTAGTTGTGGCTTTAGTAGATGAAGGAACCTCTTATTATTATGGTGCAGGAGGGGGTGAAATGTCTCTCGGTGGAGAATGATAAGCCTCCATCTATGTTTCTTCAACTTCCTTGATGACCTCTTGGTCTTGAGTAGGGGCCTTGCTCTTTCTTTTCTTGTTGGTTCTTGTTGTAGCAGTACTAGTGGATGGCAAATGAATTTGTATCTTTTACTGAGGAGTGGATGCTATGTCCAAATTCATGTGAGCAGAAACAATGATTTGTTCCCATGGAATGTTGCTCTTTCTCAATTCTTCATAACCAACATTCTGATCAATCCAGAGTGAAAAACACTAGTGTCCACAGCCTTGGATTTGGCTTGGACTCTATCAGACATTTTTCCCATACTTTTCAACAAGTAGAAAGGGATATCCATTTCATCTTTACCAGTAAAATGAAGCAGAAGCCTTATATGGTACTGGTATAACATGTTAAACCTTCCCTCACATGTCAAGTGTCTCTGGATGATCTTCAACATCTTGTCAAAATATTCAACTAAATGAATTCTAGGCACTCCCTTGGACAAGTTGTCAGTCTGATAATCTGTTTTGAGGAAGTCCTTGGAGAAGGCAACATTTAAAGTCATGGATTTAAACTATCTCTCTTAGTGTTAGGAATCCCTGTGGTTGCTTCAATAGAGGCTTCAGACACCTCAAACTCCAGATCTTCTACCTTAGTCTTAAGGCCATCGAAATTTAAAGAAAATTGCCTTGCCACGTCAAGATGTCCCCTCTACTTGTTTTGGCATAAAGAGAGGCATCCCACCCTTTGAAAAACTTCCCTGACCATTGGCTCTGCATCAAATAAATGCATGTCTGAGGGTTCAATTCTGACCTTGTGGGATTTATTCTTCTGAGGTGTCTCCATGGGTCAAGACAAGGGATCAAAGGCTATGGTGCAGTGAAGGATAGGAGAGCAAACGTAGGCAGACTTCAATGGGAAAATGACAATGAACAATGGCTTCTCTTTCCTAGGATTCTCCTCTAACTCACACCGTTTTGATGGCTTTTGGAAAGAAAGAGATGCAATTTTCCTTCCCCTTATTGTTTATAGATCTCAAACTGAACAATGACAATATAGTGAAAAGAAAACTATTGCAATGGTCTTTGAAAACTTGGCTAATTAATACTTCAATGCAAATAGTAGAGGAAGCAGAGGAAATGTAGTGAGGTTTCAGTAGCGATTTTGGTAGCGTAGTGTGCACACAAGGAACAAACGTTTTCTCAAGCACTCAACACTCAAGAACAGAAGGAAATTGCATGTTTGATAGCTAAAACTAGGTGTGGTGGTTGCAAGTCTTTAAGAGGGAAAATATGGATGGAGAGGGATGAAGGAGGGAACAAATTGCAGAGATGGTCGCTACTGAAACTCAGGCAACATATATCACATGAATTCACTATGCAAAAGAGGGAACTCATGAAATACCTGGAGGAGTAATGACAACTTTGAGCTTTGGAACAGGTTAGGAGATCACTACGACCATCGGAGCTTCCAAATCCACCTCAGCAGCTGATCCATTAGCGCCGCTGTGAACTGGTCTGAATTAACTGTTAGCAAACTCATTAAAACCAAATCTTCGAATGCATCTTTTAACGAACCATGGTGCTCAAAACAAGGTAGAACATGAATTCAGAGAAATGATGACGAATCATGGCAAGGAATAAAGGACAAGGAGTGCACTACGAAAACTCCTAGTGAGTTGGCAACGCTCTTTTTCAAAAAGATGATTTGACCACTTTTAATAGGACATAGGGACAACATGGAAAGGATATAAAAGTATGAGTGGAAAGAGTGACATGTCAAGTCATACAGGTCATGGGATGAGTCAGGATTGGTGTCAAGTCATGAGGTTTGTCAAATTATAAGCCAAGAAAATGAAACTAGGTTAAAAATATATGTGAGGGTCAAAAAATGAGCCAACAATCAAGCCGTTATTTTATTCAAACTAACCTGAGCAAATCACACAAGGAAAAGTAAAGAAAAATTGAAGTCTAAAGGCTAAAAAATTTAAACCTAAGGGATAAAAGACCCAAGGCATAACATATGGGGTCTCCTTACTATCTAAATAAAGGTCAGATCTGACATTGTGATTCTCTATTGGTGTTATTATATTTTTTGTCTTGTTTATGATTGTATACCTCATATCTATTGGTCTCTCAATATTGAATAATCCCATGCACATCTTACAGAAACACCTGCAAAACATGAACAAACATAACAACAGTAAATAGTTAGTGTTCTAAGCAAAAACATTGGCTCGGGAATATTACAGTGGTATCAGAGCTTTGAGCCTAACAATCGGTGGGGGTTAGTTCATGCGGAGGTTTAGTGGCATTTACATGGGAAGACACAGGAAACAGACAGGTGAGACAGAGGCCGAAATGGAAGGATCAAGTGAGGACAGTGAGCCATGGATTCTAGCAGGGTTCGCTAAGGAGTTGAAACACTCCATAAACGTGACACAGAGCACCCTTGTGCATCATCTATAGGAGAACTAGGAAACGATATGTAGGGGACAGGTGGATATGACATAACCTCTTAGAAAGGTAAGTGAAATCCAGGAGAGGGTATCACAACTCCTGATGCAAATGACCCATGGAGGGAAGGGTAAAAAAATTTATGCCAACAAAGAGGCTAGTGGATCTCATGGAGGGACTAGACAACAACATGAGCACAACCCCCATTATCACATTGGGGGACAAAGCTATGGAAGAGGTGCACCACTGGGACAAATATAAAACAGGACCACCCGTAGACCCTATTTACCTACATTCTTGGATACTCAGCCACAACACAACTATGAGGATGAGATTGAGGATAATTTTGAGCAGTATGTCAGGGAGTATCATGCCTTAAGTGCAGGGTTTCAGAGACAAGGCACACTAGATCAATATTGTGGGATCAAATTTCATGGAAAACTGAAACAGTATCAAAGGCCCAACTATGAACTAGAGCGTAGTGCAGACAAAATAGAAATCCCTTATTTTGATGGATCTACTAAGGTAACAACACAAGCATGGGTACAGAAGTTGGATGCCTACTTACAGCTTAACCCCATGAGAGAGATGGATCCCATAAAATTTCCCACCATGTACTTAGATGGCAAGGCTCATGATTGGTGGTATCATGGGTTAACCACATTGGGACACAATAAGATTACATATTACACAGAGTTCACATAGAGGCTCATTGACAGATTTGACCAAGGGGATCTAGAGCTACCTTTTAGGGAGCTCACACAACTCAGACAGACAGGATCACTGGAGGCTTACATAGAGGAGTGCCAAAGGCTGGAAATGATGGTACAGAATGTGTCTCAAGTGAGACTTATGATGCTTTTCACAGAAGTCTTGATGGAACCCTTGAGGGTTTCGGTCAAGGCCTTTAAGCCTACCAACTTGCACAATGCCATATGGAAGACCAACGAATTAGGTTCAACAGTTAAGACGAGATTCACCCCTAGACCTCCCAATCAAAGTGGTAGAGATAAAATAACTCCTATTAAGCAAGGGGGAAGAGACCCAAGGGGGTTTGATCAAGGAAGGGGCAGGATGGATGATCCCACTAGGAGGGAGCTGAGGAGGAAGCAGTTGTGTTTCACCTGCAAGGAACCATGGGATCCAACACACAAGTGGATGGGTAAGTGAAAATCCCACTACATTGACGTGATCTCAAATGATGAGGGGGATGAGGATTTCATCCACATACAGAATATGGAGGCTGAAACTCTAGGACAGAGAGAAGAAGATGATGCTAGTCACAACCCTACATCATATGAGAAGGTAACCATTTCATCCATTAGCGGGGTACCAAAATTCAACACCTTCAGGATGAGAGGGGTGCTACAGGGACAGAAGGTTTCAGTCCTCATTGATGGAGGTACCTCACACAACTTCATTAACTCAACATTACTGTGAAGAAGGCACATACCGACAGTGGAATTTGAGGGATTTCATGTGGAGGTAGCAGGTGGATGCACCATGCCTTGTGATAGGTACATCCCAGGGATGAAACTAAATTTGGGAAGACATGATTTGACACAATATTTCTATGTGATGGATCTTCCAGACACCAACATCATCCTAGGAGTACAATGGATTAGTACATTGGGGCCAATCACCACAGACTACAAAACCATGGAAATGTCTTTCACCGAAGAAACAGGAAAGAAGGTGGTTCTGAGGGGTATGACGGGAAACACACCAAGGGTGGTGACAAAAAAGCGTGTGGAGGCCATCTTCCAGAGAGAAGACATTGCTTATGTAGCAGAATGTAGAGTTTCAGTCGGAGTGGACAAAAAGGGGAAACAAACTATGCACCAGAGATCAAGAAAATCATGGATAGGCACAACAAGGTCTTTGAGCCTATACCACCAGGAGCACCACTAGATAGGGGGTTTGAGCACATAATATAGTTAGAGGAGGGTGTGAAACCTATCATCACCACTTCTTACAAGCACCCCAAGAAGTACAAGGATGAAATTGAAAAGGAAATTAAGGAATTGTTAGATATGGGTCACATCAGGCCGAGCTCCAATCCCTTTGCATCTTCAGTAGTGCTAGTGAAAAATAAAGATGGAACAGTGCGCGTGCGCATTGACTACAGGGCCCTAAACAAGAATACCATCAAAAATAGATATCCCATCCCATAGATTGATGAGCTATTGGATGAGCTCCATGGGGTAGTATATTTCACTAAGATTGACTTGCGCTCTGTCTATCACTAGATTAAAATGAGGGAGAAAGATATTTCCAAGACTGCTTTTTGGTGTCACTATGGACATTATGAGTTTCTAGTCATGCCTTTTGGGTTGAATAATGCACCGACCACTTTCCAATCGTGCATGAATAATTTGTTCAACAAGCAGCTAAGGAAGTTCTTATTAGTCTTCTTTGATGATTTACTGATCTACAACAAGACTTGGGAGGAGCACCTTCAACATGTGGAACAAATTTTGACTATTATGGAGGAGCAATCCTTATATGCCAAGGAGTCTAAATGTGAATTTGGGATGA
>SNQJ01S0175776.1:0-20054 GCA_010110895.2 Picea sitchensis | reverse complement strand
GCAACGGTATGATTTTAACTGGTGAAGTATAATGCATTTTACTTTCAGTAATTTAATGTTATTGATGTTGAAATTGTGGAATTGTTATGGCATTTGTATATTCGGCAAATTTCGTTTCTGCAAGTTTGTGTGAGTTGTTCTGGCAATGTTGAAATTGTTACCACCGTTTTGGCCATGAGAAGAATGTAGTTTGTTGGGCGTTTTGGGTACGCATTGTAGATAGGAGGTCGTTACATACGCCCTAGGTTTAAGGGGGAGACTTGGAAATAATGGAGCAATAGATAGTTACCTAGACAAACTCTACTAGTGTTTAATGTAGATCCTATTTTCGTGTTGTTTGTTGTAACCGCCTAAATAGACTGGAGTCCTATATTATGATGTAATCTATCTTTAATCAACAATAGATTGTGAGCGTAGCCTCACTCGTGTGGTTTCTCCTAATTCTAAATCATATAAGAGAGTATGTGTTACAAGTTAATGTGATTATAATAAGAAAGACATTTTAGGTCAACCCTTGAAAACCAACGATGTAGATGAATAAATATTAAGGGAAAGCTTCCCAACCGAGGATGGAAGTGAAGAGTGAATGTGAGGAGAAAGGGACACTTCAATTCTTTTTGGTAATTTGAACTTTATGAAACTTGAAATGTGGCATAGATGTACGTGCTTTAAAACAAAATAAAAACATGATAAGCATTTAGACAATAACATTTTAGAACAAAATCTCAAATAAATTTATTAAAATGGGAAGGTATAACAAACTCTTAAACAAATTTAAAAACACACTTGGATAAAACAAATTTTGTCTCTCAAATCTACATATCCAAAAATTTCTGTAAAACTAACCAAAACTTAAAACACTATAACTTAATACACGATAACTTAATAGTTAAGCATTATATGGAAACCAGTGTTTCTCATTTCATATTTGAAATAACAATAACTTCGTAAACATAATATGGAAAACTTCGCTTCCCATATAGATATCGTGTATGATGTTTACTTCGACGAGAATATCTTCAGTGTGAAGATGAAAGACGCAAAAAGCTCCATTGACGGAATCTAATAAATAAATAAACCAGAGAAAAAGATGAAAGGATGAGAAAAGATCAAAGGATGAGAGAGGGCGGCACCGAATTGCAGTCTGATTCCCAATGATAGTAACGTGGAACTTACTTTATGTGCCTGGAATATATGGCGGCTTTACATTTGACTCTGGTTTTCATCTAAGTATAGATTTAATATCGAACGCTGAAGAAAGAAAAGCATGGGAATTTGTATTTAAAAACACGGAAAGATTGCTATAAACATGGGGATTTGTGAGTAACCAAGATGAAGCACAGAGACACTGAAATAAGCATGGGATAGGACCCACATAGTTCCAATATTGAAAGTCGTGTAGAAAGTATTACAAGTTGAAAAGGAATCATGGCCGTCGTTTCCATAAGCCAAGGAAGCTTTGGGCTGTAAAAGATATATACAACATCCACTTGTCTTTGTTTCTTGTTTTTCTCTCCTTGAGCGCAAGTGGGATACACCTATTCTTCACGCCTTGATCTTCATGCTATCTATAAAACATTGCAAATACTTCTTGATTATCTCATCAACAGTTATTTACATGCATAGCAGTGCACACTATACTCATTCTTCTTATACCCAGTCAGCACATAAGAACACATCTTGTTCTCGTTTGATTTTATCAATTGAGGTTTGGGCAGCGAGGAACCCACAAAGGAGCCATGTCGGTGAGCGTTCATTCCTGTCCTGACTTGTGTGTGTCAGAGAGGATGTTTAGTTAGATGTAATAAAACGGTAGAAAGGATTCATTTAACTTCATGTCTATCCTCCTCCAAAGGGTTGGAATTTGGAAAACATTCCACCCTTCTAAAAAAATGGTTTTAATCATGTTATCAAACGTTTTTTTTAATTGTTCTATTTTTTCGCATAACGCAATACCAATAATAAATAGTAATCTTATTTAACGGGTATAATGGTCCTTCGGAAACATTTTCCCATAATTTTGCTCATCAAATTCACTGTATATTGTGTGTTGCTTTTCTCCGGACAATCAGTCAAGATTTGAAAAACCCTGGGAAAAGCATTTTCCTATACTTTTCTCCTTGCAATCAGATGAGATTTTAAAGTCCGTCATGAAATTGTTTTCAACACAAAATGCATCGATTTTTTTAAAAGCGGATGCTTATTGCGCTAATACGAATCATGTTTTCAGATTGTTGAAATGGAAGTGCACATGGACTGCAATGGATGCGAACGAAAGATATGAAAGGCTTTGTGGAAGCTCCAAGGTAACAATACCATGTTTTTTTTACACAAGAGGTTTTTATATTAATAGCAGTGGTATGACAATTGTGGAAAAAACTACAAAATTTGGCCTTGCGTTGTATGCATGGTCTTCAAGATTACATAAGGCTCTGCTCTGATATAGAGTTCCATGATTCCCACTACTTTTGAGAATTCAAAAAAGTCTAAACACAGACTTAGGTCCGGCTTACAATGTGGTTGCCTATAATACAAAGGGAGACTGTGCTCCTGCGTACAAAGAAAAACCCAGAGAACCAAAAAGGAGCTAGAGTCGTGAGAGAGATAAACCATAATTAAACCTTTAGATTCAGAGTGATGGAGCTTGTGCTTGGAGACGTTTTCGCAATTGCACTTGTTCAACGACTCCAGTCTACAGCTTGGAGTTCCAGCTTTTCAATTCGTGCCTCTAGCTCAGCTATTTTGTTGTTAGTTTGCTGTGTTGTGTGAGTGATAGCTTCGACCGCTTCCTCCCTGAGCTGGTTAAGGTCTTCTTCCACCATTTCAAACGTCTGACCACCTTTCTTGTTCAAACGAAGTAGGAAACCTCTGTGTGCGTTGACTGTACGCTTCAGCCNAGGTAGGGGACCAAGCCAAATCAGACCACCAGGAGCGAGCAGGAGGAGGGGCTGAACAAACCAGCCAAGCGAGAGACTTGGCAGCATCAAGAGAGCAAGATAGGTAGGAGTAGGGCGCCACCTTCCTGAATTTAACAATGCTTCGACCATGCGTTGCCATGAGAGGAGGCTGCTTAGTGCGAGTGCCATGTGGGAGGGGGATGGGTTCAGAGAAGAACAACATGAGTGATGGGAGGCAAAGGATGATCGAGGAGTGATGAAGGGACATGAACGAGTAAGTGAAGTACCTTTGTGCGAGATAGGGGGTGGGCAGAGGTAACGCCTGAGGGTTGCCACGCTTCAAGGAGCTTGGGAGAAACGTGCGCCTCATGCCATGGGAGGTCGAGGTGAGTGCCCTCCATGTGTCGTTAAGGGAGAGGGTCGAAGCGAAGAATTTCATTAATGGAGAGTTGGCCCCTGCTCAAGGGGGTGGCAGCTTTGGCAGCCTGTTCTGCTTCACCGTTGAGCTGTCTAAGCACATGAAAAAAGTCGATTTTATGAAAGGAGTGAGAGAGACGTAGGATTTTCTTGGTGATTTGTCGAAGGATCATTTGATTTGGAAACGTGTTCATGGTAAGAGCTTCGATTAAGATCCGGGAGTCTCCTATCACCATAATGTCTTGGATAGCTAGCTTATGGGCTTGGATGAGTCCTTGCAAAAGGCTTAGTGCTTCTGCGATGTTATTGGTTTCTTCTGCTAACACCCAGGAGTAGACTATTTCCTGGAATTTAGCAGGGTCATAGATAACCCCTCCCCCTCCTTTCGCCCCTAGGTTTCCTTTCGAAGCTCCGTCAAAGAACAAAATGTGTTTGTGCTGAATGTGTCTCCATTCTTTCAAGTCCTCGGGCTACTTGCACACTTCCCAAATTTCGTGAGGGATGGGGAGAGGAGGGGCGTATTGAAGATCGGGGGCAAGGCTAAGGAGCCATTCATCTTCAGGGGAAGAGTAAGTTTGCAGTAAGGTGTTTGGCCAAAGGAAGGTGAGGTAGTCGTCGAGTAAGGCTTTGGCTTTGACAGAGACGTAGGCAAGGGTGGAGCTTTGGTTTGTGAAGATATGCGAGTTCCTTTCGAGCTAGAGTTTCCAGAGGATAAGTTTAGGGAGGGTCATCTAGCAGCTTTGAAGGTGAGTTTTGGCTTTGAGAGTGAAAGGACAGTAGATGGTCGAGGCTTTTAGTAGGGAACTAATATCTGAGGGGAAAAGGTCAGTTGGGAAGTCTGCCAAACTTCTTTAGCAAAGGAGCATCCAAGAAGCAGATGGTCAACAGTTTCTTGATGGGATTGGCAAAGAGGGCATCTCGATGGTCCTTCCTAGCCTTTCCTCTGGAGATTATCACTTGTTAGGATGTTGTTATGAGCTAGAGTCCAAATGAAGAAGTCCACTTTGGGTAGACTTTTGACCCACCAAATTTCTTTCCATAACTCCGGAGTTCTTGGGGCCTGTGGTTCAGATGTGAGGAATTTATAGCTGGTTGTTGCTGTGTAGCTTTCATATTTCGTGCCCCATCCTCACTTGTCCTTGAGTCTTTTGGAGATTGGGGATTTTCCTCGAAGGAGGTGAATCATCAGCTCTTTTTCTACCTGGATCTGTGGAGGGCAGTCAGGAAAGTTCCAGCTTGCCCAACCATTTATTCCATGTCTTTGACAGAGGGAGATGTCCCAGAGGGTATTGTAATTTTGAGCTTTTAGGCAAGCTTTTAGGCACTCCAGTCCAGTCGTGTTGTCAAGCGGGGGGTCCCCCATTATCGAGTCTTCCCAGATGCAGATCTGCTTTCCATTACCCGGGATCCATGTGAGAGTTGGGGAAAAGAAGGTATGCACTTTTGAAAAAATAGAATAGATATGGGAGCCATGAGAAGTTTTAGGCAGTGAATTGAGGCATCGAAGCCTTGAGCCTGAGAAGTATTTCCTCGAAATGGCCTTTTTGCACCAGGAGCTCCTTCCTGAGATTACTTTCCAGAGCAGTTTTGCTCCAAGGGCCAGATTTTGGGAATGGAGATCACGGAGCTGAAGTCCGCCTTCAGATAGTGGGTGAGATATTTTTCTCCAACTGACCAGTGGTAGCTTCTTGTCATTGTTTCTCCCTCCTTTCAAGAGGAAACGTCAAAGCAATGCGTCGACTTTGGAGATGATGCCTTTTGGAGTTAGCATAATTGAGGTTTGATAAATAGGAATGCTTGAAAGGATAGATTTTATGAGAACGATCTTACCTGCTAGGTTTAACCAGCTTGAGCCCCAGGTGCTTATTCTGGCTTTAATTTTATCAACAAAGGGAGCCCAGCATGATGATTTGGCGGTAGCTTTGAAAATGGGGACCCTGAGATACTTGAAGGAGTCCCATTGAGTTTTTCATTCTATTCCAAGGATTCGAGTAATGTCAGTCATTTCCCTCGATGTGTAGTTCCACCTGTAGATTTGGATTTTTATATGATTGATCATACTTCCCGAAATGGCTTGGTATTTGTCTAGCTTGTTTTTGAATCTAATGGTCGATCTGATACTTGCACTTCTAGGCAGGATGGTGTCATCAATAAACTGAGCATGGTTGATGTCCCTGACTCCTCTAGATATGCGCAGTTCCATCAGTTCTTGAAGATGTTGTCTATGATCTAACTGGAAGCTCAACATCGAGGCCTAGATGGCAGAAAGGGGGGAAAGCGAGCAACCTTGCCGTAGACCTCATGAGGCTTGAAAGAACCCATCTGGTCGACCATTTACAAGAGGTGCTATCCAAGGGATTCTGTAACATCCCACTCTGGCGAACTGAGAACCCTTATTATATGAGGACACTTGCTCGCAAGTGATCTGGACCCTTTTTGATGTTAGACCTTTTTATATGATTATAATGTGATTGACAGATGACTTGATGTGTTATTATTTTATGTAGACAGGTGCTATTGACTCAGTTTATTGAGTGTGCAGGGTGTTTGACCTTGAGGATGCAGAGGCCTCGGTAGAACCCCCTTGGACTCCGGACAGAGTCGGGGAGTGTACTTTAGGTTGATTTGTTGTTTATTATGATGTTTCATTGATTTGAGGATTTTGGTAATGACGATACGACATGATTATTGGTGATGCGGTCTGACGATAGCTTATGACTTGACTCACATATATAGATAAAGGGGTACACACGATCGCGGAGAGGTTGAGGGAGAGGGTGGGCGACGCCACGCCACGCTTGCTAGCACTCCAGCAGAGTGGCTCGAGCTGTGGAGTTAGCGATTACCTAGTTGAGAGGGACCCATGATGTCATTGAGGGGCCGGCTGCGGCGATTAAGCTCGCGATGATTCTAAAGGGAGCGCATGATAAAGGCGGGGGCCTTATTCCTTAGAGCATAGTCTCCTACTAGTTCACCTAACGGAGTATTGACTCGAAGAGGGTTATAGAGGTCTACCAATCGATTCAGCAGAATTCGTGAGTGACACCCTTGGAGCCGTGGTGCGTCAGAACCGTCGCCAAAAGTGAGGAGGGTGAGTGGCACCCTTGAAGTACGTAGTGCGACACGAAGGGCCGCGGTGTCGCGGTAAGGGTGGATAATGGTGTCAGCCTAATTAGCCCTAAGTCTTGACTTTGAATAAAACCTTAAGCGCGCAACAATCGTCGCCTGGCTCGAATCTAAAACCTAAACTCAAGACCTTCTAGAAATAGGAATTAGTGTGGCCTTAACAAGTGAAAATTCAAAAGAAGAGAAACAAAATGGGATCATCACCCTCCTTGTCCTTGTCTGTATTGAAACTAGCCTGTACGGATCTTCCGGTGTCCATCTCCCATATACTTTCGTCTAGTTCACTTTACCACATAGCCATCCCTCCTCAAGTAAAATCCTCCTTATTCTTTTTGTAAAATATTTACCTTCACCTACTGGTTTGCCTTCGCTTAAAACTCTCTTTGATCACGAAAATCTGAGATATATTAATGGAAAACTAAATGAGGAATGCATGTTTATTAATAGAAATAAATATATATATATAGGTATATTTACTATAAACAAATTATAAACAAATGAAGTTAAGCATGTGAATTATAAATAAATTGTAAAAGTTATATTTGTATTATAAATAAATTTTAAAAAAATGAGGAATCATACCCTAGAATTTTTGAAAAAAGAAAAAATAAAAATAAAATATATAAGCGAATAATATGAAAATGGGGGAAAAAAATAAAAAAAAAAAAAAAAAAAAAAAAAAAAAAAAAAAAAAAAAAAAAAAAAAAAAAAAAATTTTTAAGAAAATAAAAATAAAATCAAAATGAATTAAAATTTGAAACAAAATAATTCAACAAATGTACAATGCTTGAAGAGAAAAAAAAAAAAAGGGGAAAACCTAAGTGAAAGAGAATTAGGGTTTGGGGATAAAGGGATGGGAGAGGAAAAGGGGGGCTTTTGGATGAGATTGGATGGCTATGCTGAAAAAAAGAGAGACTGACTAATTTTCTAGTAGGAATTGGGAAGCCTCATCATATTGTTAGTGGTAGCTCAGCCTTTGAGCCAAGCTGAGGAGCTAGAGACTCCCTGTTTGTGAAAGCCTTGCATTTCCGGTACGAGGGGAAAGAAGAGTACCTAGCGATTAGGTGAGGTACCCGGTGGGATCGTTCTTGACAAGCGGAGCGAGGCGGCGAGGCGGTGGTACAGATAACAACAATTCGAGGCAGGTATGTTCCACGAGCTGGTAAGTAGAATGCATATGATTTATTCTTTGCGATTAGGGTTGTTATTGTTGGGGAAATGTTGATTCCTCGAGAATGATCTTTATTATGGGTCGGGGTTCAGGTAAGATTTGTTGTGGGTTATGATATTTCGTTTTTATGCCATGGGCAGTTTTTCTTTTCTTCCCTTGATGAAAGTTCTGATTATTCTTGTGGACTTTGTTATGGGGCGTTATGTGAGTAGCGGCATTTTCGCTGATGGGGTTTCTGTTGGTACCATAAAATTACTTTTATACTCGGTTTCTCTTTTCTCCACAGTGGGGTTTTCTTTTATATCACAGTGCTTAATCGATGCCTTGTGTCTTGCGTTTGCTTCTTGTGAAAGCGTCTTAGAATACCTAAATGGGAAGTTCTTTTCCATTTATTAAATGGTATGGGTGTTGATTGTTTTTGTGAAGCTGAGCATTTTTATTTATGTGGGTGTGTCAAATGTTAGAGGGTGCGTACCATTTCACCGTGAATCTGGGAACCCTGAGTCGCTATTACATTGTCACCGGTTTATTTGGTTTAGATTTCCTTGTCTTTTCATTACCCTACGCCCTGTTCAAAAAAATACTTTCAACGATGTTGTTTTAATTAGATTACAAACCCAAAGTCTACCTTTTTGATTCTTTCCTGAGTTACACGGAAGGGCCGGTGGATGTGGGGAAATTCTCTTTTTTTCTTCCTAACTTTTACGTTTCATCATGAACCATATAAGGAAGATTAAGTCGATTGTCAAATGAGTAAATAATGTATAGTTAGGAGGAGAACTAACAAGAAAAACCAAATAATCTGGTTCAACATATTTATTTTTTGAATTCTTAAATCTATCGATTAAAATCTTGGCAGTAAATTTTAAGGTGTGTTGTCTTCGACCTGAACGCAACTCTAAATCTGTGACATTCCATTTTAGCTGGTTCATTCAAAATGCTTTCATTTCCCATTAACAACCCATGCAAATTTTTACAATAAAAACATCCTTAATTCGTAGTATTTTCGAATGGCTGAATACTTTAAACAAGACCGCGCTTTACAGAACCAACCGACTTCCAATCTTTTAAAGGCATGGCAGTTTAGAGGTTCACGTTTATTTAGGTCCTTTAATTCTAATCGAGGTAAAGAGAAAAGCTCAAGCTAACAAGCTTGGGCATCTTAGGTCAAGCCTCAATATCGGGTTCGTGTTTATTTATAGCTCTTAGAACCCTCACGAAACAGTAAGCCGGCCGTTTAACCAGGAATGCATTCCTGTACGCTGCATAGTGCACGCCTCCATCGAGCCTAGGTAGCCAACCTGTACTGGGCCAGCAGCCAGCAGTGAATTTAATTTTCCGTAAAGGAGATAGGCGATTTAGGTTAAAATATATATATATATATAAATTGTTCGGCGTTAATAAGCCACCGAATAGGCGGCTGTGCCTGTGATATATACATTGAACCCTAAACCATGTCGGATCTAATCTACCAATCCAATAAAAACCACCTATTTTTCATAGCAATAATTTCGGCGATTTAATAAAGTCGTACAACGAATTAACCTACGATCATCATGATTACTCCTGGGCTTACTAAGCTACATTTATGCTGTCACTCCTAGGGATTAGCGATTTATTGATGGATGTAAATTCGATAAATTTCGGGATGCCCTGTCTACCTTCGGCGGGGTAAATTAATGCCTCTACCCACTAACTTAATTATATTTTGCTGCCACTACACGATGCCTACATAACGGAATTCGATTCTTAAATGAATGCAGCATCATTGATTGGCCTAAGAATGGCGGGCCGATTCTCACTCTACCTTGCGCCTTCGAAAAAAGCTGATTATTTCAGCCTTTGTCTCATTAATTAGGGTTACTGTTATTTTGGGTTTTTGCTTAATGCATTAGGTTGCGGGGATGTCAGCTATTTAGGAGTTAAAATGCAATAATGATCTTTATGCCCAGCTGTTAATTTAATTTTTTACCTTTTAAATTCTACCACGTATATATTTTGAGAATTTGTTATTTATTAACCTGTCGCCATTGTAGATAAACGTTCTACTCTTGTTTGGGGATATAAAGTTAGATAATTGCGTTGTGATTATTAACTATGTTTATCCTATAATGAATTAATTTGCTTAATTTTCCATTGCAACACTTGTTTAAATTTCAATAACGATAGATGCTTTAATATTAATAATGTTGTTGACTTGGATTAGTAATAATCGTTATTTTGCAATGATTGTACTTATTAGGGCCATGAGTAATAATGGTTAAATGAAAAACTGGTGAAGCTTAAACTGCAATCGTAAGGCTTGCTTATTAGAAATGGTGACAATGTTTAAATTGCACTAACATTATTGTTTCAGTTGCCATGTTAAAGGTGATGGTTTACTTATTGTGTAATCGAATTATTTATATTAGTTGCTGGAATGTTAATCCGAGTTAAATTGCAGAATTAGGTATTGCTTAATTAAATTACTAATATTACTTATTGCACTGTTAGTTCGGGCGGAATCGTAATATAATGATAATGGTTGATTTATTCAAGGTTAATAGGGTTTAAGCGCAATAGGATGATAATGGTGGATTTATTTAATTGATTATTAGGGTTTCATTGCAATATAATGATAATGGTTGATTTATTCAAATGTCAGCAGGGTTTAAACCCAATATAATTATAATGATGGATTTATTTAATGTTATTAGGATTAAATGCAACATAATGATAATGGTGGGTTGTTAAAGTTATTAGGGTTAAATGTGATATAATGATAATGGTGGATTGTTTAATGTTATTATGGTTTAAATGCAAGATAATGGAAATGGTGGATTAGACGGGCTATGCCCATAATTATGTAAAGCAAGATTGGTTCTTCATTGTCATTGAGTCGGGCTTAATTTAGTTAGTTGTTTCTCATTTAGAATTGGATGTCTTTATTATTGTATTTGTTAATGTGTTAATTTGCAAGAAGTACACTTGATGTTGGCAATATTAGTAGTGGTTTAATTCACAAAATTAGTAGTTGTTGTGCCTTTGTACTAATAGTTTAATTTGCAATATTAAGGTTTGTTTTAATCACGCGGGGCAATGATATGAGGTTGTTTATGATGATCAATGTGCAACGTTAGTACTTGGTTACATTGCAAGGATAATCTTCGTTAGTGTAGTGATAAAGATAATGCATCCTTTACAATATTAATATTTGCTTAGTACCCATGGCAACACTAGTTAATCACCCAGAGTAATAAGCGATTTAATTAGCATGTTAATAATAAGGCCATTTGGCGATGTCAATAATTGCTTACTTGAGCACTCATGATGGAGTTTAAATTGCAAGGATAATCTTAGTTTAAATTGAAGTGTTGATGACATGTCTAAATTACGTGCTAGAATTGGGTTATTAGGGTAATACATTGTCTTGGTGGGAAGGGCAAGTTAATGGGAGATGTAACATGGGGTTACCTTTAGAGATTGTGGATAATGGGTTGCTCATTGTAATACGATTTGAAAAGTGTCGCGTCGTGCTCATCGTTGTCCACTGGTCCTGTAAAGTGCCCGAGGTGGTTTGTATTGTGTAGTGCAGTAGGTATTAGGAAGGGATATAAGACTCCTCTTGGAAGCAGGCGTAACGTAATACGTGTGTAAGCGGAGTGGAGGAATCGGTCACCGTTATCAAGAGTCAGCAGGCATTTTAAAAGCCGCAGTTCACTCTGCGACACACTCGAACGTATCGATAGTCTCGGGTTGTTTAAAGGAACAGTTTCCACTATTGCGACTCTATTGTTGGATTCTTTCCTTCTGTGAGATTATTGTGCCTAACCCTTGGTGTTTGTCTGTGCCTTTAGCCTTTGGTTGCCGCCTCCTGTTCGGGGGGTGTTGCTTCTTGTTGTCGCTATGATAGGTTGGGTCATCGCAGTTGTGTTAGTCTTACTTGCGTCCTGATGGTTGAGTGTTGACGTAGAGTAGAGGGGGTTGTTTCATCACTTTTATCTTTTACTTAAAAAATTCACCAGTTGGGTGAGTAGATGTCCTTAGCTAGGAGGTTGTTACATGTATATTGTCAGTAGATTCGGCCGCTGACTTGGGATTCGCTATGGATTTCGTTGACAAGATTAGATTGATTATATTATTGTTGTCCAGTTTTATTATTATTGCATGGGTAATCATGGATAGACAACGCCATGGAGGCCGACCACGGGTGCTAGTGGAGGAGGCATGACACCTCAGTAGCATCCATGCTGAGGAGTCTCACAGGGCTGTGGAGTGCTGAGCAGAGCTTATAACTTGATTAGGCGTTATTGTGGGATGATGAGAGATCCTTTCAGCATGTCCAAGACTACGATTAGCCGTTGGGACGACGAGCCGGTATGCGGCACCCGAGGAGTTGTCGGCCTTACTTGATAACGAGGTGGCATTCAGTGACCTTGTGAGAAGGTAAAATTTCCGAATTTGGTGCCTCGGTGTGATATAGAGGCATGGTTGGAGAATATGGCGATGTGCGTTGCACTTCGCAGTGCTTACCTCCCACATGAAGATCCGCATGGCGGTCTTTCAACGAAGGGGAGCGCTCTTCTATGGTGGAAGGCGGCTCCTGCCATAGTTGAACATGGCCGTTGAAGGCGTGTCATGGGAAGTGTTCGAGCGGTTAGAGATTCTTCGAGGAGGAATTCATTAAAAGCGTTGGCTCAATAGGTTCAATGCCTTATGACAGGGAATGATGCGGTGCGGAAGAGTGAGGCACGTGCTATGGAATTACTTCGACATGCTCCACACCTTAACCATGAGAAGCTTAAGGTCGATGATTAAGTGTTGGGCCTGAACAGCAGAATGCGTGCAAGGGTTTATTATCTTGAAGCCTCTCAAACATTGCCGCGATGTGGGCTAGAAGTGATCGTTCGGGCGAGTTAGCTTCAGGAATGGCTTGAGGAAGCCAAGCGGAGTTGGAGGAAGGGTTACGAACATTGCCCTTAACTTTGGGAGAGGATTTAATCCCACGAGGTAGCTTATGCGTCATGAATCTTAGGATCTTATGACGTCAAGATCAGTATGGACTAGTTGGAAGCGCGTGAAGGCGATTCTCAATTGTAAAGGCAAGCGGTTGAGCTTGAATATTGGTGAAGGAGACGAGCGATGTTTGATTGTAGGACGAAACCGGGGAGTTTCCCTGCGGTTCATCCCTTCCTTCTGATTCTGAAAATTATCATGAGGGTGCAAACTTTATCACGATCTCAGCGTTCAAGAGGAGTAGAAGAAGGTCTAGAACACCTTCCGGGGGTGAAGGAGTTTGCGGACATTTTTTCAGAAGAGTTGCCTGGGATGCCGCCCGAAGAGGCTGGAGTTTACCGCAGACCTACAAGCGGGAACGAACCGATGCTTGAGCGATCTTATCGGATGTCGACCAGGAGTTGCAAAGTTGAAAATCACGGTGAAGAGGTTGTTGGACTTGGGGTGATTAATCCTGAGTAATGTCCTGCGTCAAGGGTGCACCTGATTTTTTCATTTAGAAGAAGGATGGATCGTGGAGATTTTTCATTGACTACCATCAGCGAACAAGACTCGACCAAGAATGTTACCCACCACAAATTGGCGATCTATTGATCAAATGGAAAGTGTAGCCGGTGTTCTCAAGATCGACTTACTGATCAGGATATCACCATTTATGAATCAAGGAGGATGACATCCCTAAGACCGCATTTAAGGCGAGGTTTAGACTGCAGGTTCTTGTTTTGCCATTTGAATCGACAAGCGCCCAGGGGTATTCATCGAGTTTGATGAAAGGGGTGTTTAGCGAATACTTGGACAAATTGGTAGTATTCGTGACGATATTTTGATCTACTCACCGACGATGGAGGAGAACATCTAAAATTTGCGCTTAGTACTACAATGTTCACGAGAACACAAATTGTATGGGAAGTTGTCCAAATGCTCTTTTACCAATCAGAAATTCACTACCTAGGGCATGTCATCTCCGTGAGGGTATAAGTGGATCGATAAGGTTGAGCTATTATGGAATAGCTGCACCTCTGAATATCCGCAGTCGCGTAGTTTTATGGGATGCCGAGGGATACTCGGTGATTTTGTAGGGTTTTCGAAGATATAAAATCCGATCACAGAATTGCTGAACAAAAACAAGAAGTTTGTTTGAATGGATAATGCGCGGAAGCATTTGGAGGCTTAAAGAGTTGTTGACAACAGCGCCAATACTAAGGGTCACGACATGGGCCGGAGAACTTCTTGGTATGCAGTACATCTAAGGAAGGTTTAAAGCCCGGAGTCGCGGTACAAGCTGAACCCGAGTAGTACATACATTTTAGAGGCTGAGAGACATGAGAGAACTTCTGCTGACTAGCGCGTTTAGGGTTGTATGTGCCTTGAATTTTTGGAGACACTACCTTTTTGTATGAAAATTTGAATTAAAGACGTATCATTGTGGACTACAACACATTTTTACACAAAAGCGACCTGAACGCACGACAAGGACGTTGGTCAGATTAGCCGCGAATCTGATTTGAGATTAATTACATAAGGAAGAAGTGGAATCAGTGGTTACTTGCCCGAATTAGGAGCCCGCGCATCTTTCCCCGGTTGTGCAGCTTCAGACAAATCTACATTGAAGAAGATTCTCACCTTACAATCGATGTGTACTGGTACACAGAAGTCAAGGTTTTTATCGAACAAAACACGATGATGGTACCGTGATATGAGGGATATTCAAGCATTAAGCGATGGTTTATTGAGGTTTAGAGGTCAGATTTATGTACCACCGGCGAAGCGGGGTTAGAGTTGATCTTGGCCGGAGCTCATAGAAGCGGTTTACATGAAGCTCACGGAGTTATGAAGATGAAGGCGGTCTCAAACCATTATTCTTTTGGAAAGAAATGAAAAAGGATATAATTAATTTTGTAGCTATATGTCTAGAGTGTCAGCAAGTAAAAGCTGAACATAGACACCCGACAGGTTCACTTCAACCACATGCCATTCCAGGTAGTAGATTTATAGCCAGAAGATGGTACCATGTCGTTGATTACTGGCAGCAAGGAGACATGACTCGATTTTGTAGTAGTGAGCACTCTTGAAATTGCTCACTTTGTTTCATCGTCTGACGTATCCCGAGGGCACAGTGGCAGGGGCTCATGAAATGAGAATTGTAGAGCTGCATAAGTACTAAAGATATATTCGTCGAGGTTGGTGTTCTTGAATGATTTTTAGACCCAATTTCCGAAGACACTTAGGGATGGCTGCTTTAATGCATACCCAGAGACGGGCCGGTGGGGCAGGCATTACGAACCAAACCTTGGAAGACATGTTAGCATGTACATGATGGACCAATAGAAGCGTTGGGAGAAATTCTTGCCTCTGGTAGAGTTCGCTTACAACAATAGTTATCAAAGAACAATTAAGATGGTGCCTTTTGATTTTATTTATGGGAGACCATGTTAGAAACCTTTAGGTTGGGATCGACTTGAGGATGATACGGGTGGGACCCGAGCGATCGAAGTGGAAAGCGGGTGTCCGCCAAGACCGAGGTTAAAGAAGCACAAGATGAAGGCAAGGAAGAGTTATCGCGTCGCGCGGTCGGCGTGATTGCAGGAATTGACGATAGAATCTTCTTCGCGGGTTAAGCCCAGCGGGGATTCGATCAAGTTTGGAGAACTAAACTCTCTCACAGGTTACATTGGGACCTTTGAGTTATGGAAAGGGGCATGACTATCGACTAATATACACGATTCTTTGAAACGTGTATACACGATGTTTTAAATGTATCTGATGAGACATTATATTAGTGATCGCATGTGATTATTTACGAGTTAATTCTTGCTGGAACATGGGGCGGGCGCTCATCGTGAGCGGTCCATATTAGATCATCATGGATTCATGGGTTTCTTACGGCCGTCGAATGGTAGATCAAGGTCAAAAGGTCGATTAGGGGCGGTTATATGATCCACACTTTCAGTGACACAGGAGGGCGCGGATGATACCAATTTATCATTATGATACCCGGGACGAAGTTTAGACCAAGAAAGGGTGTATGTAACATCCTTCTCTTGCATGCATTGAGCGAACTTATTGTTTGAGGATGCTTTCTTGCAAGTGATCTGGACCTTTTTTTTGATGTTAGACCTTTTATATGATTATGATGTGATTGGCGGATGACTTGATGTTTATTATTTTATGTGGCGAGTGCCTATTATTTCGGTTTATTGATTAATGCGGTGTTTGACCTTGAGGATCGCGGAGAGCCGGTGCAGAACCCAACGGACTCGGTTGAGTCAGGGAGTGTGCCTTTAGGTTGATTTGTTTATTATGATGTTCATTATTTGGAAGTTTATTGTGACATTCGACATGATTATTGGTGATGCAGTGGCGATATGCCGACTTGACTCACATATGGAGTAAAGGGGCCACACACAATTGTAGAGAGGTTGAGGGAGAGGGGGTGGGCGTGACCCTGCCACCGCTTTACTAGCACTCCACCCGTGGCTTGAAGCTGTGGGTTAGCGATTACCCTAGTTGAAGGGATACGATCTGCGTGAGGAGCCCGATAGCGGCAGTGTCACGTCGATTCTAAAGAGAGTATAATAAAATGGGGACTTATTCCTTGAATCGCAGTCTCCTACTGGATGCGGCGGAGTATTGACTCGGCGGTTATAGGGTCTACCAATCGATTTCGGTCGGCCGAGTAACCCTTGGAGCAGCGTGGTGCATCACGAGAACACTTGTCGCCAAAGAATTCGGTGATGGCACTGCCAGGCATGCGTGTAGATGCGACGGAAGAATACTTGTCCTTGGTAAGTGGATAGTAAGATTAGGCCTAATTGGCTAAGTCTTGACACTTGAATAAAGCCAGCGCTACGCATACAACCAATGGTCTAGCTTGGAATCTAAACCCTAAGCCTAAGACCTTCTATAAACGGAAATTAATGTGGCTGTAGTGAAATTCAAAAGAGAAAACAAAACTCAGAACAACTCCCCTCCTTAATCCTTGTCTACTTAATGAAACTAACCTCCATCGCCTGTATCTTCCACTGTCCATCTCCCATGCGCCGCAGTATAGTTCACTTTACCACATCGTCGCCCCTCCTCATAAATCCTCCTTATTCTTTTGTAAAATATTTACTTACCCCTATACTGGTTTTCCTTCGCTTAAATCTCTTGATCCACGAAAATACAGGATATATTAATGGTAAACTAAATGAGGAATGCATGTTTATTAATAGAAATGAAAATATATATATATAGATTATATTTACTATAAACAAATTATAAACAAATGAAGTAAAGCATGTGAATTATAAACAAATTGTAAAACAAATTATAAACAAATGAAGTTAAGCATGTGAATTATAAACAAATTGTAAAAGTTATATTTGTATTATAAACAAATTTAAAAAAAAATGAGGAGCGCTCATACCCTTAAATTTTTGAAAAACGAAAAATAAAAATAAAATATATAAACGAATAATATGAAAATGGGGGAAATAAATAAATAATTAAAAAGGGGGGTAAATAAATAAATAAACAAAATGAGCGCACATGCTGTTGATTTTTTCAGAAAATAAAAATAAAAATCAAAATGAATTATACAAACGAATTAAACTAAAAAGAAAATGAGGAAAGTCAAAAGGAAAATAGAGGGGGAAAATCTAAGTGAAAAGAGAATTAGGGTTTGAGGGGATAAAGGGATGGGAGAAGGGAAAAGAGGGGGCTTTTTGGCTGAGATTGGATGGCTATGCTGAGAAAAGGAGACTGATTGATTTTCTGGTAGGAGTTGGGAAGCCTCAGCACATTTTGAGTGGTAGCTCAGCCTTGGAGGCGAGCTGAGGAGCTAGTGACTCTCTGGCTATGTGTGGCCCCTTTGCGGCTCGGGGGGTTGAGGGGGAAGAATAGTACCCCTAGCGATTGGCTGGGAGGTACCGGTGAGTTCGTTGCTGTCGGCAAGCCGGAGCAGGAGCAGGAGCGGCTGGAGCACCGAAATCACTGCTGCAAGCAATTCATGCCAAGGTATGTTCCTGAACTGAGTAGAGTAGAATGCATAAGATTTATTGCTGCGATTAGGGTTGTATTGTTGGGGAAATGTTGATTCCTCGAGAATGATCTTTATTGTGGGTTTAGGGTTCAGGTAAAATTTGTTGTGGGTTCTGCTATTTCGTTTTTATGCCATGGGCAGTTTTTGGTTTTCTTCCTTCAGTAAGTTTACGATTGTTACTGTGGACTTTTGTTATGGGCGTTATGTGAGTAACGACATTTTCTGCTCAGTGGGTTTTCTGTTGGTACCATGGGCGTTACTTTTATACTCAGGGGCGTTTCTCTTTTTCTCCGCAGTAGGGTTTTCTTTTATATCTGGGCATGCTTAATCCGTCTGCACTGACCTGTGTGCGTTTTGCTTCTTGTGAGCGTCTTCCGGGGGCGAATACCTGAATGGGGGCGTTCATTTTCCATTTATTAAATAGCTGTGGGTGTTGATTGTTTTTGTGAAGCTGAGCGTTTTTATTTATGTGGGTGTGTCAAATGTTAGAGGGTGCGTACCATTTCACCGTGAATCTGGGAACCCTGAGTCGCTGTTACATTGTCACCGGTTTATTTGGTTTAGATTTCCTTGTCTTTTCATTACCCTACGCCCTGTTCAAAAAAATATCTTCAACGATGTTGTTTAATTAACGATTACAAACCCAAAAGTCTACCTTTTGATTCACTACAAGTTACCTGGAAGGGCGGACAGGTGAATGTCAGGAAATTCTCTTTTCTTCCTAACTTTTTACGTTTCATCATGAACCATATAAGGAAGATTAAGTCGATTGTCAAATGAGTAAATAATGTATAGTTAGGAGGATAACTAACAAGAAAAACAAAAAAAACTGAATTCCTTTTTATATTTATTTTTGAATTCTTAAATCTATCAGATTAAAATCTTGAAAACGTAAATTTTAAATTATATGTTGTCTTTGACCTGAACGCAACTCTAAATCTGTGACATTCCATTTTAGCTGGTTCATTCAAAATGCTTACGTTTCCCATTAACAACCCATGCAGATTTTTACAATAAAAACATGCCTAATTCCTAGTATTTTCGAATGGCTGAATACTTTAAACAAGACCGCGCTTTACAGAACCAACCGACTTCCAATCTTTTAAAGGCGTGGCAGTTTAGAGGTTTTATGTTTTGTTTTAGGTCCCTACTAATTCCCAATCGAGTAAGAGGAAAGCTCAAGCATAACACGCGTGGGCATCTCAGGTCAGGCCTCAACATCGGGTTCGTGTTTATTTATAGCTCTTAGAACCCTCACGAAATAGTAAGCCGACCGTTTAACCAGGAATGCATTTCTATACGTTGCATAGTGCACGCCTCCATCGAGCCTAGGTAGCCAACATGTACTGGGCCAGCAACCAGCAGTGAATTTAAGTTTCCGTAAATGAGATAGGCGATTTAGGTTAATATATATTAATATATATATATAAATTGTTCGGCGTTAATCAGCCACCGAATAAGCTGCTGTGCCTGCAATATATACATTGAACCCTAAACCATACCGGATCTAATCTACCAATCCAATAAAAACCACCTATTTTTCATAGCAATAATTTCGGCGATTTAATAAAGCCGTAAAATGAATTAACCTACGATCATCATGATTACCCCTGAGCTTACTAAGCTACATTTACGCTGTCACTCCTGGGGATTAGCGATTTATTGATGGATGTAATTTCGGCAATTTCGGGATGCCCTGTCTACTTTCGGCAGGGGTAAATTAATGCCTCTACCCACTAACTTAATTATATTTTGCTGCCACTACACGATGCCTGCATAACGGAATGCGATTCTTAAATGAATGCAGCATCATTGATTGGCCTAAGAATGGCGGGCCGATTCTCACTTTACCTTTGCGCCTTCCAAAAAAAACTGTTGATTATTTCAACCTTTGTCTCATTAATTAGGGTTACTATTAGTTTGGGCTTTGCTTAATGCATGAGGTTGCCAGGATAATCTGGCTATTTAAAATTAGGGTTAAAAATGCAATAATGATGCTGCCCCATGTAACTGTTGAATTTTTTTTTTTTTTCCTTTTAAATTCTGCCACGGCCCGGCTAATACTCTCCGTATTTCGAGAATTTGTTATTTATTAACCTGTCGCCATTGTAGATAAACGTTCTACTCTTGTTGGGGATATAAAGTTAGATAATAGCGTTGTGATTATTAACTATGTTTATCCTATAATGAATTAATTTGCTTAATTTGCCATTGCAACACTTGTTTAAATTTCAATAACGATAGATGCTTTAATATTAATAATGTTGTTGACGATTAGTAATAATTGTTATTTCGCAATAATTGTACTTGTTAGGGCCATGAGTAATAATGGTTAAATGAAAAACTGGTGAAGCTTAAACTGCAATCGTAAGGGTTGCTTATTAGCAATGGTGACAATGTTTAAATTGCACTAACATTATTGTTT
>SNQJ01S0175774.1:0-20055 GCA_010110895.2 Picea sitchensis | reverse complement strand
ATCAAAACAAGTTGACAAACCTTGATTATAAGATTTTACACAGATTACCAACCCTGATATATTTAATATCACTGATTGTCGAGGTCGTGGAAGAAGCCAAGGAAGAGGTAGAAATTAACAACATTTTAGAAGATATCAAGATCAAAGAAGCAAAAACATGTCTCAAGTCAAGTGCAAAAGATGTCTTCGCATTGGCCATGTGTTGGAAGAGTGTATAACACAAAATGAAAATTTTCCTAAGGATAAACAAACTTTCAAACAACATTCCAATTCTAATTCTTCAACTTCAACCCAATATGAAAAAAATCAAGAAGATTATTATGTGTTGACAAAAAGTCAGGAGATTGAGTTCGCAAATTTAGTTGCCACTAACAAATTGATGAGAACAGATTATGAAGATGATTAGATATTAGATACAAGGGCTACTCAACATATGTGCTATAGAAAATATTACTTTTGGACATATCAGGATATGGAACTAAATCCAATTTACTTTGCAGATGACACAACTCATACACCTCAAGGAAAATGATCTGTCCACTTTTCTCTTCTAGGAATTGGAAAAGTATCACTTTCCAATGTTTGGTATGTTCCATCATTCAAAGATAATTTGTTGTCTTTGGTTCTCATCAAACAAGGATGCCATTAGATTATCACGAAGATTACTTTTGAACATATCAAGATATGGAACTAAATCCAATTTACTTGGCAGATGACACAACTCATACACCTCAAGGAAAATGATCTGACCACTTTTCTCTTCTAGGAATTGGAAAAGTATCACTTTCCAATGTTTGGTATGTTCCATCATTCAAAAATAATTTGTTGTCTCTGGTTCTCATCATACAAGGAGGTCATTAGATTATCATGAAAGATGGATAGATGAACATTAATTAAGATAAACAAAATTCAAAACAACAATGAATGGCTATGAAGATGGAAAACGTTTGAGGCTACAAGGCACAATCATTCCTTAAAAACAAGATTTTGCAGCATCAGTGGATTTATTTCCAAGCTCCATAATATTATGGCATTACATATTTGTCCATTTGAATTATGAAGGCCTCAGTAAACTCAAAACAAATGAAATGGTGAAAGTATTGCCTACTTTCAAAAAGGAATCTAGTAAGTGTGAAGCTTGTATCATTGACAAACAGTAGAGGGATCCTTTCGTCACAAGTACATGATGAACAAATAGATGTTTGCAATTAATCCATAGTGACATTTATGATCCCATGGAATCTTCTTTTGGTGGATGCAAATACTTCATTCTTTTCATTGATTATTTTACAAGGATGATTTGGGTATATTTTCTGAAGAACAAATCAAAATCTTTTGACAAATTCATACAATTTCAACGCTTAGTTGAAAATGTTACCAAAGAGAAGATTGACACACTGATAATAGATAATGGGAGAGAATTCACTTCACATAAATTCAATTATTATTGCAAGAGAAATGGAATTAAAAGGAAGTTAACAAAATCTTATACTCCACAACAGAATGGAGTCACAAAGAGAATGAATATAACTCTAATGGGAATGGAAATATCAATGTTTCATTTCAAGAGGTTAAGCACTCAATATTGGGTTGAAGCAGTTCATACAACAATATATCTAAGGAATCGATCATCCACATCAACCTCAGATGGAATTACTCCATACGAAGCTTGGTATGGTACAAAACCTCTAGTTAATCACCTTCGAGTTTTTGGTTCCACTTGTTATGCCTTAGTTCCTAAGGAAAAAAAGACTAAGTTGGAAAATTGAAGTATGAAATGCATTATTATTGGCTATTCAGACGAGAAGAAAAGATACAGGTTGTTATCCAATGGAAAATTCATTATCAGTCGAGATGTAGTCTTTGATGAGATAGCAAGCCAAAAAACTGGAGAGATTGATAATCTACTTGGTCATTTGGAGAAAAAGGTAGCTCAAGAAAAAATGATTTATCAAAGAAAACCAAATTGGATTGAAAAAAACTTAGCCCCCAACATGAATATTCAAGAGTTGGATAACTCTTCCTTAGATGATGAATCTTCAATCTAGGACAGATCAACTGTAGTAACTTCACCACAGGTACAACATAGTAGAGTGAAATGGTTCACACAACTTCTTAAAGATGTTCACCCAAATGAACAAGACAAAACGTGAACTAGAAATTCTACCTCATCTCAGTCAAAATTTTCCTTAGTAACTCATAATTCTATTGAACCAACAATTTTTGTAGAATCAATGAAGCACAAAGAATGGAAACAAACCATGTATTGGAATATTCACCAATATTGANGGGTTATATCAATATTGAGCACTTTTTACCACTTTTATTCAAAACATGTAATCATCAAGTTTATCAATCAGTTATCACTTATGATAACATTCAATATATCATAAACATATAACCATAAACAATGCATCACATCATATCCATAGATACACAATACACCAAAGTTTTACGTGGAAACCTAAATGGGATAAAACCACAAAATGATTTTTTATATATCAAAAGATTACATTCATAAGAAACATCAAATTCCAAATTCTCTAGTACCAACTGGAATGAGGATCCACCCCCCTTGTTTACAGGCTCCAACCCGAAGGAAGTTACAACTCCCTGAATTCTCTATCTCCAACTGGAAGGAGGCTCCTGTTACACGTCAAAATTACTCACTTCAATAGTGTCGCAAGTGTCGTCATTACAAGTGTCGCATTTTGCTCACAAGTGTCGCAAGTGTTAGGGAAGCATGCTGCCATGATGCCTATGTCGTGCCTATAATGACATGAGGAGGACACTTGAAACACCTCAAACATTTGATTTGGAAGAGGAGAAATGAGTCAGCAGGCTCATGAACCTTTTGCCATTTGAAAGCACCTCAAAAACTGAGCTTTTGAAGGAGAGCGCTCCCCTATACCTCTTCCTGGAGCGCCGACGCTCCCCCTTACATTGTCTGGGAGCATTATAAAGCTCCCCTGGCCCTTTTGAGGGAGCGCTATGGATTTTGAGAGTGCTGGCGCCCCCCCTAAATCCTACTAGGGAGCGCTAGAACGCTCTGATGGTCCTTTTGAGGGAGCACTACCTATTCTGGGCAGTGGTTAAGTTGTTGAGATGAATGGGGGAAGGATCTTTTCATTCTTGGAAAGCAGTTGGATTTGAATCCCTAGTCCAACCATGATTTTAGGGCAGATCCTCAACTGAAGGAGGAAAATCCTCACCTTCCCCAAGGATATCTCAAGTTGTTGAGGCTCTCCAAGGCTATATAAGCAAGCTTTCTAATGGTGAAAGAGGACTGGAAAGAGGAGAATCACACCAAACTTATGATCTCATAAGTGGTGTTGGAACAAAGATATTTTGGAAGCAAGAGACCTATGATCTCATGGGGAGAAATCAGTGAAGCTATCATCATTCGTATCATGGATCTTTTGAGAAAGGGGTAGACAAAGAGGACTTGACGAAGCTGTTACAATTCATATATGGCAGTAAGCAATGTTTTGTTCTCATTAATATAATTTGCTTGGTCTGTTTCTTTCTAGTTTGTGTCTGATCTTACATAAACTTATCGTTGATAGATAGATCTGTTTTCAAGCTAATATCAATAGAGTAGGAAGTGGTCATACTTTGTTTGTCTACAGGACTCATCGAGGAGCGAAAGTTTGGAGCTCGACTCGGAGCGTGCAGGGACAAACGTCGATAAAGAGGTACTTATGTTCTCCTTCCTTCTCATGCATTAGTTTGTATAGATTTGAAAGGAAGTCAGTGTCCATGTTAAGCACTTTCTATCTTAGAGTTTGGGGTCTAGCTCTTTGAGGCAATCTACCTGTCCGCAGGGAGATTTTCCTACAACATCTCCAACCCCCTGATTTATAGGCTCCAACCTGAAGGAAGCTCCAACTCCCTGTATTCTCCAACTCCAACTGGAAGGAGGCCACAACCCCCTAATTTATAGGCTCCAACCTGAAGGAATCTCCAACTCCCTATATTCTCCGGCTCCAATTGGAAGGAGGATACGACCCCCTTTCCTTGCTTCTTCCTTCTGCCCTGAAATATAAGAGTAGTCTCAACCTACAACCAACACTATCACTAATAATCAACCTATCACTGATAATCAAAATGTCATTGATAATCAACCTATCATTGATAATCAACCTGTCACTGTCCATGTTACTGTCACTGTCACTGTCACTGTCACTATCATTGTCACTGTATCTGTCACCGATACTTATATCTCATCATCAACTATAACCAAATCCACTCACATAGATCATATACCAAGACCATCATCGAGATGTGCATCAAACCATATTCTAAGACATGTGTGCCATATCATCCATGTAACAAGCATGTGTCATATCTATAGACTGTGTGCCAAGATATGCCTCAAACATGTTCCATAACATCCATCAACCATGTACCAAAAACATAAGCCATAACATCCATCAACCATGTACCAAGATATGCCTCAAACATGTAAACATATACCAAATACATCTCAAACCATGTGCCCAATATCCAAGATGCTCCTCAAACCATATGCCAAAAGCATGCCTTAAGCATGTGCCAAACCATCCAAGATATGTATCTCAAACATGTGCCAAAACATCCAAGATATGCATCCAACCATATACATCAAGCATGGGCCAAGCATGCCTTAAGCATGTGCCAAATCACCAAGATACAAACCAAAAAAACACACAGAGAACCATACCTTTCAACATGTGAGAAACCTGGTGCATGTGATCACATACTTGCAAACCTTCCTCAACTTCTTCAACAAAAGGATAGCATATTCATTTGACTTTACTTCAGTCTCGCGAGACTAGTTTTTGGATTAGTCACAAACCCTAAATTTCAACAAGAATAACTCCGTACCTATAATAAATAAAGGTATGAACTTGTACCCAATTTTCTTCAATATCTTCTCTGAAATCCATCCAAGTTTCGCTCTTTGAATCGTCCTTGAAAAGGAGTTATAGAGAAAATGGAAGACATTGTTGAATTCTGGCCTATTTTAGAGAGAAAACTTGTAGAACATGCCACACACTGAATATTTGATATCTAGTTCTGAAACTCACCTACAACATACCACAGATTGTACTCTTTCCAATGCAATTAGTCTCACAGAATTTGGATCCTCTATGAATAAGTTATGATTATTTTTCCCAGAACAACTGTTTGAGACTAGTCGAAAACCCTATCTTCCACAGAGTGTATCTCCAAAAATACAATGACCGAGAAGCTGAAATTTTTACCACAAGTACCCTGATATGTATTCTAAATAGACTCTAAGTTTCACTATTTGAATCATTCTAGAAAAAAAAATTATAGTGAAAATGGTAAGATAACCTTTAAATAACATACCTTAGAACACATCATCACAAGACTTCATCCTCCCTTGGAATTTCACCCTTCTTCACTTCATCTTCCCTCTGAAATTCNTTTGAATCATTCTAGAAAAAAAAATTATAGTGAAAATGGTAAGATAACCTTTAAATAACATACCTTAGAACACATCATCACAAGACTTCATCCTCCCTTGGAATTTCACCCTTCTTCACTTCATCTTCCCTCTGAAATTCACCGTAGATCTCCTTGGTTACCTCAGATAAAAATCGTTTGAGTTGATGTCACAAATGAACTCCTAGGTGCCTTATTTATACTATATCTGGCACCTTCTTTTTAGGGCCGACTCGACCCAAATTCAATTCAATTTAATTTTTTAATGATTATTCCATTGGGGTTAACTTTAGCAACAATGTCCTTAACATTTATTTTAATATTCATTGCAATGGGGATGACTTGTAATTTCTTGTTTGAAACAACTTTTCTTCTTTTAATTAATTTGGGGTCAACTTGTCACTTCTTGTTATAATTGTTTAGGGCTTCTTAACAATACTCCAGGGCTTCCATATTCAAGAGGGAATATCTCTTCAACCGTGAGGAACCACGTGGTGTACCGCCTACCATTGAAAATGTCATGACAAGGAATATCCATCAATGGGAGTTTTGAATGCATTAGTAGAGTCAATCATCCTCTTTTTCCTCAAACAATTTTGATCTTCACGACCACAATTTTATAATTTTAGAAGTTACAATTATCCTCTTTAACATTAATTAACAATTGCATGTAATAGGATCACTGAAAGATAAACAATCACATAACACAAGATATATCCCGGGAAAACCTCGTGGGGGAGAAAACCCAACAACCAATTCTTCAATATAGATTCCTTCAACCAGTACAATGTCACGTTATAGCTCTCCACAAATAGACCAAGACCAAGATACCAAAGACCAAGAAACCAAGACCTCCTACTCTAGACCTCCTTTGCTATGCTCCAAATACACAAGAGAAGATGAGTTGTGTGTATATACAAATGAGAGGAACTTGACCTCTATTTATACACATAACTTGACTCTTGAAAAGACGCAACCCTAAGAGGGACCGTTTTGACTTTTACAATAAGGATAAAAATAAAATAATAATTTCTTTTGAGCCGATTTATACAATAAGATTACAATAAACTTCTCGAGGTTTGACCAATACAAAGACAAAATAATATCTTCTGTAGTTACATCAAAATATCAACACTCCCTCTTAACCAGGAAGGTATTCTTTGTTGCCACATGAGCTCATGACCATTGACTATTGAACATATGAATCTATACATCATCAGATATCCATAGTACAACATGACTTCACAACCAATGCATCCAAGGCCCGTGGGTATCTCTAAAATAACTTCAACATGTCACCATGACATCCACTACCCCACAATGCATATGTACCTCATCATGTGCAACCCTGTGACTTCACAACCAATGCATCCAAGGTCTGTGGGTAGCTCTCAAGCAACAACAACATGTCTCCAGGACATCCACTACCCCGCAATGCATCTGTACCTCGTCACTCCCTCTGAAGAGGGAACACACCTAGATTTTCCTTGAAGTGCTCAAACTTTGTCCTCGACAGTGGTTTGGTCAACACGTCCGCAACCTGATCCTCGGTGGTCACATACTAGAGCCTCACTACTCCCCTCTGCACCATATCCCTGATATAGTGATATTTGATCTCGATATGCTTCGACCTATCATGGAACAATAGATGCTCTAAAAATTTCATGCAACTCTGGTTGTCACACCAAATGTAGGTCGCCTCCAGTTTGAGACTAAATAACCTAGACAACAACTTCAGAAGCCACACTGAAGTCTAGATTGAAGCAATATGTCGAAGTACTCTTCCGATCAAGAATACTATCGACCCAATCTGAATCTAAATATCCATATAACCCGAACTCATGGTCTGTCACATACCTGAGACCATAATCCAATGTACCCTTAAGGTACCTTATCACATGTTTTGCTGCGACCAAATGAACCTGCTTGGGCTGCTTCATATACTGACTCAAGGTGTTCAGAGAAAAACATATATCAAATCTCGTGTTCGTCAAGTACATCAACGAACCCACCATCTGCCTGTATAAAGTAACATCCACAGTCTCTGAAGTCGTATCCTGCAACAAATTCAGAATTGATACCATAGGTGTAGCCATTGCCTTGAAATCCAACATCTCAAACCTCTTCAGGATTTCCTTTGCATACTTCCCTTGATTCAGAAACATCTCATCCTGTCTATGACATACCTCGAGACCCAAAAAGTAATGCATCATCTCGAGATATTTCATCTCAAACTGTGTTAGAGAAAGATTTGCCTCACCCTATGCAATCTTGCAGAGAGGTCTTATTCCATTTCCCTATGCATACTTTTCTTCCCTGTTGATAAAATCCAGAGACAAAAATACAATTTTTTCCACTTGTACGCATCTTGCACACTATACAACAAGCATATACGCATGCTTCTCCACTACAACCCACATACATCGAGATTTGTGCCAAAAAATCAAAATTAAATGTCGGGTTTCCATGTCACGATAGGAGATCTCTGATCCTTGGCCTTCCATATACTGGAAACATTCCGATTCGGCCCTTCAATTCCATTTTGAAGGGTAGAAGTGGGCCAATTCCGAGCTATGGAAAAGGAGAAAGAATTCAACTTTGAGAGCAAAGTTACTTTGGAGAAATTATTACTTCATATTAAGTTTGGATCCCTTTGTCCTTTAAGTTTGAACATAATGTTCAGCCCCCAAGATCTTCCCTTATTGATGGAGAACCTCATTGTCTCCCTTCCATGAGATTGCCTTTGGTGGAGGATTGAAGTTGTGGAGGCCCAGCTGGAAGGAACTTGGTTTCTCGGTTCCAAACCGTGCCGACACGAAAGTCTGTAATATTTTCACTTCTGTTGATCATTTATTAATATAAATACTCTCTTCCCGTCCAATTGATATCTTGCAAATATATGAGTTATTATCCATGGGCATGTTTGTTTTGTATATTAATGAATTATGCTATCTAATGTGTTAACCTTTTATATTATCACTATATGCTTGCTCTGCTTGTTTGTTGAGAACTTGTTGCAAGTATAAATCTTTGGGTCAAAGTGCTCAACAGTGGACATCATTAAACATCTGGACGAGGTAGGTCTCTTTCTTATCTTGCTTGCATATTGGTTTATATAACATGTTTTTGGGATAGAGTTGATTTCTGTAGTCATATACGTCTGTTGTGGTTTACCCTAGCCATAGAGAGATTTTCCTCATAACAGAATTGGTGACCATACTAGGGATGAATCTTCTTTCTTAGGGTTTGAAGTAATTTTCTCCTTAGATTTCTCTCATTTATATTGTGGTTCTTGTCGTATCATTGCTTGACAACTCCTTTTCACTCCGGGTCTGAGTTTTCAACCTTTCTCCCTTACCTGGCCTTGTTTTAAAGCATATATGTGCCTTTTGCCTTGACAGTCGCGTATACACATGGGCTGTCTCACTGCAAGTTGCATATATACACTCTGTTTGCCTAAATAGTCACGTACATCAGTTTGCCTTACCCTTTTGGCTGGTCTGGTGTTTGCTGGGTGCAATTTGATGCTTGGTGAGTCTTCTTGGGTCTCTGTAGTGTCTGTTCAGTGCTTGTGGGATGACATGAAACCCTCTTTTTGTTGAATTTATGGGCGAAGTATTTCTCTTCACATTTTCATTTTTTATTGTCCTTACACATTGGGCTGGGTGTTTTATTGCTTAGTATCCTGCTTGAGTTATCTCTTTTTTATACACAGTAGGGTTATATATCAAGTTACCTTTCAGTCCATGCATTTTAAGTTTTGATATATTGAAAATACAAAAAAATAGGCGTTTTGCATTGCTTGGCATTTTTGTCTTTTGAATCTTTATCATTAGCTTAGTGCATATAGTGAAAGATTGCATTTTGCTTCTGAATTGCAGAGTTGAATTTGAAAATTGCATTGGTTTTTAGAAGCATATCATTCATCGAAAGTTAAAGTTAGGACTTTGCATTATTTTTATATTTACTTTTCTTGCAGAGTGATAACACCATGAGTTTCACTAACATACCTTTTTGAGTAATCATGGCCATAAAATCAACGCTATAATTTAAAATTTATTAGTAACAATTTTATTTTCTAGGGTTCACAAACTAGCCTAGGATTTAGAGCTTTCGAATAGGATTTTGTGAGTAAACTTCTCCAAGGAAATTAAATCAACATATGTGTCTGAGTCAGGGAGTGGAGAAATCCATTGTATAATTGGTAAGATAAGGAGGTTCTGCTCACACCGGAGTTAATCACGAGGTCACGTGAAGTCGGTTGAAGGGATATCCCCCCAATACCCTCCTAGCGCCAGAGATATTTCTGGGGATCTATTCGTATCTGGGGATCTTGTTAGTGCCTTTAACTCTATGAGAGGTGGTACTTTCAAGGTTTTTGTCTTTGCCATCCTTCCCATACGGTGGACCTGATTTACGACTGCTCACATGTGCATCGATTATACAATGGTTTATTAGTTTCTTGACTTAGGTGTCTCATAGGTTACTTGCAGGGGTTATTCTGTAGGTACCCTGGGTCAGATAAGGGTCGGACAACACACAACCTTTATGGAGGATTACCTCTACAGGGGATCTGACCGACTGGTTGTTAAGCCCACGAGCGCCCTTATGACTGATTATGTTACCTCCGATCTTTAGCAGGGATTCTTAGGCCCCTCTTGGGCGAGACATACCTTCTTTAGGGAGGGAGGCCACTCAACCACTTTACCCCATTTGCATGCATATTGGCCATTTGAATTTTGGTGTGCTCTTTTACTACTAGTTGACCTTAGAAGTCTCTACTGAGTATTCATTAGCATGGATAGTGGAGTTCCTTTTGCTCCCTCATTTACCGCTACCCACTCCATGATGCCTACTCATTTCATGGGGACAAATCCTTCCATTTTTCATAATTGTATGCAAAAATATGATACTCAGTCCATGCCTTGGGCCTCTAGCTATTTTTCTGTTGATATGACTTCACCCGTGCAATCCTCTCCATGGTCCACTTATATGAATCCTAGCATTGAATCTGGGGGCACCATGGCCCCAATCCCTACGTCTTCATTTGATATGAGTCATGTCCCTCAACCAACTTTCACGACGGGAGGTTGGAACCTCCCCTCTTATGGATCCAGTCCTAGTTATGCTCTTTCAGGAGCCAATACTTAGATAAGTGCTTATTCTACTTATTACACCCCATCCATGTATCCTTTAGTCGCCATGTCGGTTCCTTCAAACACCTTTCCCATGACAGGTCCTCATATATCCCCAGGTATTTCATGTGGGGAGAACCAGTTTTATGGTTCGGGCTACCCTCTTTACGGAACCCCCTCACAAGGGGTCAACATATATCCTTATCATACTTCTGCCTTTTCGAAGACTTCGATAATGATGCCCGTACAAACCTCTTCAGACCAATTCGACGGAGGATACCAACTTTCCAGACACGGACAGGGGGTAAACCAAGATCCTTCCTGGCCTGCAATGTTTCAAAGACAATCTTTCCCTAGACCTTGGAATCAAATGCCACAACTCACCACTAGTCCAGTCACTGCCATTCATATTGGAGCTCCATCACCAACCTCTGCTAGTAATGTTGGAGATGAGTCAACAACCTTTGCGAGTCATGTTGACCACTCACACCCAACCACTTCTAGTCATGTTGGGGGCACCACTTTAGTCACCACGAGTCTTATCAATGTCACATCCCCAACCTTTGTACATCATGTAGGAGATGATTCTCTCATCTCTGCTTGTCTTATTGAAAGCATGTCACCATCCATTGTGAATGATGCTGGGGGCATTGAGAAGCCTCGACACCTCATACGTAAGCCTAAATTACTTTGTAGGACTTGTGAAGGAGATCATCTTACTCGTCCATGTCCAACCACTGCTGAGATACCAGAATCTTGGGGCTCACCCAAGGGCCCTTCAGATTCTGAGGCATCTGTGGTTTCCACACACCCTATTCCTCCTTTGATTAACGTGGTGGTAATGCCGCTCCAATTCTCTCATGACCTCACCCTCGTTGTTGAGGGTGACGTGTCCCCTACCCTTGTTATCATGCATCCTCTTCAACCTAGTATTGAAGAAGTGGTCGTACCAGTGCAATATCTGGTCAATCCTACTCTCCTTGTAGAGGGTGATGCACCTTTCAACCATGTCATCAAAATTCTTGATCCTGCACTCTTTGAACGAGAGAGGTTTATTCTCTCCCCGAGTGCTCTCCCTCCAAGTTCCGAGGAAGTTCCCTTCAATTGGGATGGCCTCATGGGGTATCTAATGCCCCTGCCCATGTATTTCCCAGTGAGAGACATTATCCGGTCCATCACAGAGACTATATACTCCGTTAGTACTTTATCCTCCTCGACTTGGAGAGATTTCGATTTTCCCAAGCTTATGTCGGCTATTCGTAAGATACTGACATTCCACAGAAGTCCAACACGGGAGCCTTGGCCTCCCCTGGGACTTTCCTCCTAGAATCTCCCAAATGAGTCCAAGTTAAGCTCTTTTCCGACTCGTCTAAAAAGTGAAAAGATCGTCAAGTGATTTGTCCCTTTCACACTCGTTAAATTGGACTTGAAAGGTCATGAGTCCTAGTTAAGCTCTTTTTCGACTCGTTGTCAAAAAGTGAAAATATCGCCGAGTGAACTTGTCTTTTTCACACTCGTAAATTGGTTTTTAAAAGATGTCTATTTGGCACAATTTTATCCCTTTTTCACACCAAGTAGACTACAAGACATAAAAAAGGACATTTTTTGGCGTTAAGTTGTGATTGCATCTCATGCACTTGCTTGCAGTATTGAGCCTATAGTTAGTTCTCGCTTTGCGTTATAAACCGTTTTTCTCGACATTTTTGCATCCTCAACCAAGCAGAGCCTTTTTTATATCCTTTGCAATTTGACACCCTATACCTAGGAGGGAACATTCCCCCAAGTATCCATCTCCTGCATGCACTTCCCTGCATTGAGCATAGGTATGTTCCACTGCTGAAACTAGTTTTGCTTACTTGCAACACTCGTTTCCTCCTCTGTATCATAACATTCATTTGTCTATGAAAAAGCAAAAAAAGATGGGCGGGAAGGGAGTATTATCTTGTATCGACAGTAGTCGTGTCGTCTTTGAATAGAGCACAAAGTTATTTGAGTCCATTCATCATCTTAATTTTTGGATTAGCATGGCCTTAGGAAGCTAAGCTTGTTACATAGTCTTCTCTACTAACTGGTTACTCTTCCAGTCCCTATAGAGAATTTCATCGATGCCTCCTGCATCTTATGGTTTCATCATCAGGTCTATGCTGCTGGAGTCCTCCATATGTCTCATGCTCTTGTTCAAAGGAAGTCTATCAACCTGTGTCGGCCACTCCTAAGAACTCTTGACTTTGCATGTCGGCCATACCCTCATTTTGTCTCAAAATCTCATGAACTGTAGTCCTATCTTGCACCCTGGCCCTACTTTCATCATTGGTAGGCAACCTTGAACCTAGCAATCGACATTTCATCATTGGTCGTTGACTAGGTCGTTTCCCTTGTGTTCGATGACAAGACATCTATTCACACATTGGGATTCGTGCAGTGTCTTGGATGACATTATCCTTATTGGTGGTTTCCTTGCATTTGTCAGCAGTTTTCATCATTGGCTGCTATTCGGAGGGTGTTTTTCGTGTACCGCTTGCACTTGGCACACACAAAAGACGCACAGGGTTGTTGGTTCATGAACATGTTCTTCATCCGATTTCCACCACATCATGAAGCTCCTGCTTTGTACCTCGTGCTAACTGATGAGAGATGCCTTAATGCTCTCCTTTCAGCGGGTCTCTTTCCATCGACTTCAACCCATTTATTATGGAAACGAGACCCAGAGTCTTATGAGTACCTTGAGGCTTGCAGTCATCAGTGGAAGGCTCTCTCACCATTGACAGTTGGGAATACATCAATGTCTTCTGATTGATGGATTCTTCAGGTGTTCGAAACCAACTCCTTTATTCACACTTGTAAGAATGTACTTAGTGCCTTGATACCTACTTTCATTATCGGTAGGCTGTCTTGCGTTTGTTAACGATATACCTCAATGACCAGTAATCAAACGATGTCTCATTGTGTTCGACCTCAACTCCTTTATTCACATGATGTAGACTTGCACCTTTGGTGGATTGTGTAGAAGACTTGAAGACATCACTATGTGGCCGTAGCTTTCCTGAGCTGTTGCTTCCTTTTCATTGGACCAGTACCTATATGACTTCAGTGATCACGGGAGATCAAATTGTACTCCATGGTATACATATATCATCGGATTGGTTTTTGAGACTGGTTCTACTGGGCTTTGTTCATGACTACGACAACTTTTGGCATATAACCGCATTTGTATTTGCTTATTCATGGCCACGAACACTTGTTTGGTATATTTTTCACATGGATCTACAGTGTAATTTCATTGGCAACCATGTATGCAAAGTTAATGCAAAATGTAATGAGCAACTAAGTTCATCCACTTGGTCCCCTACCACTCCACTTCTAGGTTATTTATAATGTATTCCGGCCATCGCAGATACTCCTCTGACCTCACACATTAGGGGGCATCTGTTAGAGCAAGATTTGCCTCACCCTATGCAATCTTGCAGAGAGGGCCTTATTCCATTTCCCTATGCATATTTATCTTCCCTGTTGATAAAATCCAGAGACAAAAATACAATTTTTTCCACTTGTACGCATCTTGCACACTATAAAGCAAGCGTATACGCAGGCTGCTCCACTACAACCCGCGTACATCGAGATTTGTGCCAGAAAATGAAAATTAAATGTCGGGTTTCCATGTCACAATAGGAGATCTCTGATCCTTGGCCTTCCATATACTGGAAACATTCCGACTTGGCCATTCAGTTCCATTTTGAAGGCTATAAGTGGGCCAATTCCGAGCTATGGAAAAGGAGAAAGAATTCAACTTTGAGAGCAAAGTTACTCTAGAGAAATTATTACTTCATATTGAGTCCGCATCCCTTTGTCCTTTAAGTATGAACACAGTGTTCAACCCCCAAGCTCTTCCCTTATTGATGAAGAACCTCATTGTCTCCCTTCCATGAGCTTGCCTTTGGTGGAGGATTGAAGTGGTGGAGGCCCAGCTGGAAGGAACTTGGTTTCTCAGTTCCGACCCGTGCCGACACAGAAGTTTGTTATATTTCACTTCTGCTGATAATTTATTAATAGAAATACTCTCTTCTTGTCCAATTGATATCTTGCAAATATATGAGTTATTATCCATGGGCATGTTTGTTTTGTATACTAATGGATTATGCTATCTAATTTGCTAACCTTTTATATTATCACTATATGCTTGCTCTGCTTGTTTGTTGAGAACTTGTTGCAGGTATAAAGCTTTGGGTCAAAGTGCTCAACAATGGACATCATCAAACATCTGGACGAGGTAGGTCCCTTTCTTATCTCGCTTGCACATTAGTTTATATAACATGTTTTGGGGATATAGTTGATTTCTGCAGTCATATCCGTCTGTTGTGGTTTACCCTAGCCATAAAGATATTTTCCTCATAACAAACTCAACTACCATTTTTCTCTTACACTCTGAAATGAGATTTTCCACACCTGTTAGAAACATGTCATCCACATACAACAGTAGTATTATCGAAGCATCATCCACAACCTTAACTTAAAGTTTAGGATCTGCACTGCTCTTTGTAAATCCTAAGCTCATTAGAAAATTGTCGATCCTTCCATACCATGCTCTGGGTTCCTGCTTTAATCCATATAAAGCCTTCTTCAATATGCACACATGAATCTCCCTGTCATGTACGTTGAACCCTTGTGGCTGCTCCACATATACTTCCTCTTTTATTTCACCATTCAAGAACGATGTCTTCACATCCATCTTATGCACTTTCCATTTCATTACTGTGACCAACGAAAGTATAGTCCTGATCGACGTATATCTCGCCACGAGAGAAAATGTATCCTCATAGTCAATGCCCTCCTTCTGAGAGAATCCTCGAGCCACAAATATAGCCTTATACTTTTCAATACTGCCATCAACTACATGTTTCGTTTTGTAGATCCATGATCAAGATGGATCTTGGTGGCCATCCATCTTTTCCACATAATCACCATTTTGAGCCTGTGATTTTGATAAACTATGATATTCACCCTTTTGATGGGGAATGGAATGTAATGCCATCTTCATTTGTTAATTACAGACATCATGTAATGATTTCCTACGGGTCTTATGTACATGCCTACAACATAGTGTTAATGCACAAGATCCCATTAGAACTCCACAGTTAAGCGTGCTTAGGCTAGAGTAGTACTGGGATGGGTGATCGCCTGGGAAGTCCTAGTGTTTTACATGCATATGGAATTTTATAAACTTAGTCCATTTTATCCCACATGCATCATGGGAATTGTTCTCCTCTCACTCTCTCATATATAATTGAGGTGAAGGAGGCCCTTTAAGCAGGCAATGGAGTGTGATGTAAAGCTTGTTGCGAATGAAGCGTAGCCAACATCTCTTTCTTTTTAGAGATAAGCTACCCCATTCTGCCAATGCTTGTCCTACAATGTTTTTCTCTGTCTTGTTCATTAATAGAAGTTGGGGTTCATTGTATTTTTGTGTTCTTTGCATTATCTCTTTGTATTTCCTTGTTTATATCAGTTATATTTTTCTCTTCATGGCGTTCTCAAAATAATCTGGATCAATGGTATCAGAGCAGGATGCTCCTTGTCGTTTCTTAGAGAAGGTCCCTGACGAGGTCAGGGTATAGAGAGTTGGGTCTCGAGCTAATTTCGCTTGAGGACAACTACTCTCACCAACCCAAGTGACCTCCCATGGTGAAAGAAAAGAGAGATGAAAAAGCATAAGATCCTTTCAAGACGTTGCTCGAGGAAGCCCTTGTGCGATAGAGGAATGAGATGATGGACAAATTTGCTCAAGTCCTTCGAAGACTACCGATGGCGATGGCCGAGACATCTTCGACAAGAAGCCATTTCACAAGTGCGACACCCTTCAAGGTACAAGTCAATTTTGTTGAAGGCCAGATAGATGCAGATGCTCTAGAAAAATGGTTGAATCTTCTAGAAGGTTATTACTCTTTCCAAAATTATTCCGACAGTGAAAAAATAACCTTTGTGCTTCTTAAAGCCCTTCCCCATGTCAGATCTTGGTGGGAAGGTTAATGGGAGAGGTACAACATGGATGCATATACACTATTTGGGAGAGAACCCACTTGGCAGCCTTTGTAGATGCCCTAAAGGAGGAGTTTTGTCCTTTCAGAAACTATGATGACCAATACATGAGATGGACAACTCTACGTCAGAAAAGAGACCAGACGATGTTGGAGTACACCAAAATATTTCATACCTTGTGCTCAAAGCTGGGTATCAAAGATTCCAAGCGACACCTTGTTTTGAAGTACCACAGTGGTCTACACAGGTACATCCAAACAGAGAAGGATTTCTTAGACATCTCCTCACTGGGAGCTTCTGATCGATATGAAGTCAAAATTGAGCATATATTCAAGCAACCGAGTAAGTGGGAGAAGCATGGAAAAGGAAAATCTAACTCACATAATGAAGGACAGAGCAAGGAAGGCCAACCTAAAGAGAGCCAATACCAGATGCAGGCAAAGAAGGGTAACGAGAAGTCTAAGAAAGACATCGGAAAGTGGTGTGAGTTCCACAATATCCCTCGGCACAACACTGATGAATGTCACTCAATACAGTCATTGGTGGTTGAACTCAAAGACAAAGAGTTGAACACCAACTTGGACCTTGATTCAAAAAATAATAAAAGGAGACAGATCATTGATGCAAAACCCACTGCTACTATCACAACTACAACAATCCAACCAAAAGAAGATCCCGAGGAGGGGGAGTGACTCTTCCATTCACATATGTGGGTGAAGGTGACCCCACTGCATTTTATTGTTGATAGCGGAAGCCAAAAGAACATCATCTCAGCATAGGTTGTCAAGCAATTGGATTTTTCAACAACACCACACCCGTATCCATACAACATCGGGTGGCTTTGCCAGGGTCAAGATCTTCGGGTCAACCAACAATGTTGCTTGTCCTACGACATCAAGCCCTTCAAGGATGAGGTATTGTGTGATGTTTCCCCACTAGAAGTCTATGATGTTCTATTAGGCCAACCATATATGTGGAGGCGTCGTGATGTTTATGAGTCTCAACCCTGTAGTGTCATTGTTACTCTGGGGGGTCAACTATACATGATACTAGAGGTAGTTTTGACTATTGTCCCACCAAAAAAATGCCACAAAGTAAGCTCTCATACTGCAAAGTTTAGCCTCTTCAAAATCCAATCAGAAGGTGAATAGAAGGAAACTTCAACCATTGCATCCTCATCCCAAGACATTTCTATCCAGTAGAAGAAGATCGACAAGATTGTAGAAGAGTACCAAGATATTCTTGTTGCACCTATGGGGGTGCCTCCACACTGCCCAATCAAGCAAGGTTATAACATAACCCTTCATAGTCTTCATGCTGCATCTTCACCGACAGAGTTCTCCCACACTCAGGTAGATCATGCAACTAGATTGCTTGAACAAATCTAAGCCCTCCAACAATAGGTTCATGACAACCTTCAACTGGCTAAGCATGACAACTTCTTCAGCAAGGCAAGCAACGCACCAAGCTTCAAATTTAACAGAAGTCTCCCCATATCCCATGGGAACTTGACTCAATGGGGACCATTTCTTCCTAAGGGGGGAGGAATGATCTAGATGGATCTCGGTGGCCATCCACCTTTTCCACGGAATCACCAATTTGAGCCTGTGATTTTGATAAACCATGATATTCACCCTTTTGATGGGGAATGGAATGTAATGCCATCTTCAATTGTTAATTACAGACATCATGTAATGATTTCCTACTGGTCTTATGTACATGCCTACAACATAGCGTTAATGCACCATATCCCATTAGAACTCCACAGTTAAGCGTGCTTAGGCTAGAGTAGTACTGGGATGGGTGACCACCCGAGAAGTCCTAGTGTTTTACATGCCTATGATATTTTATAAACTTAGTCCAATTTATCCCACATGCATCATGGGAATTATTCTCCTCTCACTCTCTCATATATAATTGAGGTGAAGGAGGCCCTTCAAGTAGGCAATGGAGTGTGATGTAAAGCTTGTTGTGAATGAAGCGTAGCCAACGTCTCTTTCTTTTTAGAGATAAGCTACCCCATTCTTCCAGTGTTTGTTCTACAATGTTTTTCTCTCTCTTGTTTATTAATAGAAGTTGGGGTTCACTATATTTCTGTGTTCTTTGCATTATCTCTTTTTATTTCCTTGTTTATATTGGTTATATTTTTGTCTTCATGTCGTTCTCAAAATAATCCAGATCAATCCATTTTGAACTTACTACTGATTTCTCCTTCAGTTTGGGGACCACATCCCAGACATCATTCTTTACTATGGATTGATATTCCTCCCCCATGGCATCCTTCCATACCTTCTTTTCTACAACCTCTTCATAACTGGACGGTTCTGCATCCATGATATCACACAAACATGCCACATCGCTGGAATATAGTTTCAACTTCTTACTTTCCCTGAGATATTTTTCTGGGGCACCATATCTTTCTACATATCTCATGAGCTCCTGTGCCCAAGCTGGTCTTCTCTTGCGAGAAGGAATCTCTGCTGGCCTCTGAGGTTCTGCCATGTCATTATCCTCATGAATGACTTCCTCTTCTTCAACTGCTTCTTCCTTTGGAACTCTAGTAACTTCATTCTCCTCCTCATGAACCTCTTTTCCACTTGCTTCCTTTTGTAACTTGTTGAACTTTCTAATCCCTTCAAATTGACAAGTTGCACTTCTAGACTATGACTACTAGAATTCACATTAGGTATCTCACTTGGAGAATAACATGGAAGGGCTATGGTTAGGGTTGGGATGGATCTACTACCTTAAATAAGCACCATGTTTACCTCTTCTACTTCCTACTCGTAGAACAACCAAAACACATCTATCAACACTCCTCAAGTGGTACCTTTAATAATAAGATCTTATTATTCAACCCATCATATTCTTCTTTGAGCACAATCTCCTATCATAGCATCCTTGACCCATATTTTGGTGACTTCCCCCATCACCTTGAACATTTCCAACATGTTTGTCTGATCCCCGAGATTCTCCTCTACTCCCTTTCCGCCTAGCTGGGATTCCCTCTAGAATCAACCATATTTCCTTCAACAATATCCTAACCATTTCTTCTCTCTTCTCCAAACTCTCTAACACCCTTAGTCGCCACTCACTACTCCCTTCATTACTCATCTCCTTCCACAATGCTTGATTACGGTCTTGTATCATCCTCATTTTTTCAACTACCACTGATCGGTTATTACAACACACTTCAAGGATTCTCTCACTTTTTGTTCTTCCATGGTACCTTGTGTTGGAAATACTAAAACAACTGAGAGGGGGGGGNTTGGAAATATTAAAACCACTGAGAGGGGGGGGGGTGAATCAGTTGTATATAAGCTTAAACAATTTTATACTTATTAAAACATTATTAATCTTTCTTCATGTGGTCATCAACAATGTACAACATATGAACAGTAAAAGTAAAAACCATCAGTCACACATGAAGTACACA
>SNQJ01S0175772.1:0-20055 GCA_010110895.2 Picea sitchensis | reverse complement strand
TGTAGTGCACTATATGTGCCTAAGTGACCTTTTTCTTACTTCGTTCTTTTGATGTTTTTCTTATTGTTTTGGGGGTTTTGTGTTTTTAATCATTAATGTCCTATCTTAGGCTAGAAAGTGAGAATAAATCTAATTAAAATGAAAAAAATGAAATGTTGTAAAACTAGTTAACTTCCTATAAAGAGATTAGAGTTTTATGGACAAGTTCTAAGGTCTAGTTCTAATTGAAAAGATAAAACAAGTGTTTCAATTAGTGAATAAACCTAATCCATGCATTTATGACTCAATTGAGATTTAAAAATGAAAACAAGAAATGCAATTGATAACTCAAACATTGCATTAAATCTAATCATTTAACCATTCTTGCAAATCATATTCAGATTCAATTTCAATCAGAATGTCCTTTAAAGAGACAATTAGTTGCAATGGAATGAGGATCTTCTAACTACAACTAATTAAGTGAATGACAGAAAGAATGAAAATGCTTAAACAATTACTATTTCTATAAGTCACTAACCATTTTAATATACGATTTGGAAATAGGAAAAATGGCTTTTACTTGGTTGAACACAACAATTGTTAATTATGAAAGCAGTAAACTTGAAGGACATAGATGTAACAATAACAAATCATGGTGTATTAAAGGGGTGTATTAAACCTAAAATAGAAATAGATGTGCATAAGAAGAAAGAAATACTAAACAAAGAAATTGAAATAAACCTAGCTAGAAAGCATTAAAAACCTCCTTAGCAGCAGGGGCTCTCTGCTACCAATTCGGTGAATTCATTAGCTCCTTGAAGATGTGATCAAAAACATAAATCAAGAACTTATCTTCTTTATGCATGAAGTTTGGAAAAGCAGGTATTCCTTGCAAATGAATTGTCTTGTACTTTTTGGTGTCTTTGATGTAGCACAACCAATATTTAAAGGAAATTACATAGCGATTATGAGATATACTCACGGTGGCTAATTCGAATTGAACTTAGCGGTAGGGCTGTTGGACTCTTAGCTAATTCGAATTTAGACTTATAATAGGGCTGATTGGACTCAAATCAAGAGTCTGCATTTGGATAACATAGTTTGACTCCACCTTTGACCATGAGTTTAGGCATGTTTTTCTGTTGATCTAGACTTAGTGAGTAGGATAGAATCCATGTAGGCATCATTATAGAAACATCCATGTGGCCCAATCCTCCAACTAACACCTGGAACATATTCAACCACAAAAATAGGTATGAGCATACGTCAGCTGAGCGTCTATGTTCTGTAGCTATCTTGAAAAATTATTAAAACAACAAAAACCATGAAAATACAATATGTTAACCAATTGCTTGTATCCTTGGGACAATCCTAAACATTCTTCATTGATTGGGGCTTATGAATTAATGAAAGAGAGGTGAAATGAGATGAGAAATTTGTAAAGAAAAGGAAAATTCTAGGGTTCAACATACCCCCACTGCAATACTATTTCATGTCCTCATGAAATTTACCAAAATTTCAAGTTCTTCTCCTTATTGCATGTGCTCTAATACTTCAACCAAAACATCCAGCCTTATTCTTCAGTTTCTTGAAAATGATTTCTTACAAGAAATCCTTCCCAACTGTCCCATGGATTTTTCAGTATCTCCTTCCAAGACTCATTATGAAATTCCTTATTCTTGAACCACTATTCTCCTTGCCTTGGGAGTCCTATTGCCTCAACCAAAAAATGATTCAGTTATTGTGAATTTGATGTCTCCAATCTCTACTTATGCTCCATCAAAAGATCTAGCAAATGATTTTGTAATCTCCTTATGGAAGCCATCAATTTTTTCTATAAAATTCAACCATCCTGCTTGTTGTAGTAGCTCCATGACTTGTGGATATCCCTCCAGATACTTGACTCCTACTAGCTCTGTTTTGACAATTAGACCCATTCTTCACATGTGCAGAGTATCTTCCCCTTCATATTTACTTTCCTATGCTTAAAGATAAATTGGTTGCAAAGTCTGATGCTTTCCCTTTAAAATCCTCTCTCTGTGTTTGGAGATAGAATAGCTTAATTACCTCCATCCATTCACCTCCATTACACTTTGCAGCCAATCCATCTCTCTGTACTTAGAGATGGATTGGATGCATAGTGTAATGGAGGTGAATGGATGGAGGTAATTAATCTATGAGGGAAAATGAAGTCGCTACGGATCGGATGGGGAATTTATGATGAACTTGTGGTGAAATAAGTGAATGACACAATCTTAAGGAGATGTGGACTAGTAGGTTACATTTGTGATTATGATCGTTAGTCATTAATCAAGGTTTTAATGAGTACTGTTATGGAATGTTGGATAAAGGATATGGCCAAGATATGTTAATCAATTCGAATGATAGGTTGTTTAGGAAACATATGATTATACACGTTGTATCTATTTCATGTTTTAACTTTTTGCTATTAAAATAATTTTCATAATTTACCTCAGAATTTTGACCTTGTTAATTGTTGTGCTTGATGTTGTTCCTTTTGTCCTCTTTTAGCATGTTGGTCTTCAAAACTCCTTCAATTTCACAATACAATCATCATCCTAACCGCTCCCTAACTCAAGTTCTATGTTTGTTTGCAACTTTGGAAAGTTAACTTTCACACCTATTCCAAAACCCTACAAACTAATCTAATTAGGTTTGCTACCAGAAAAAGATAAAAAATATCTAATCGGTTTTTATAAGCGCTTTATTTTAAACGCTATTGTTACTCAAAAGGAAAAAATGGCATGGAAAATATGGTTTTGTGGAGCTCAAAAATTATGCAAGACATGATGCAATCTTTTCATTTCAATGAAAGATATGCTAAGAGAAGGAGAAAAGCATTTCCATTCCCATATGCATGATGTCCCAAAATATTAAACTCATCAATATCGGGATTCTCAAAATGAGAAAAAGATTACTTAACACCAATGCATGATTCATGCCCCCGGCCATGAGGTGGGGAAATTTTCATAATTTAAGATAAAAGCAGCTAGAATCGGCCAATTCCTCTTGAGAAAATGCAAGGATTCCCCAATCTAATATAAAGTAATAAATTAAATCTTTTTGTTTCAAAATTTCACTAAAAGTAATAATGAACTTTCTTAAAACAAAGAAACCCAAACTAAAAGTTCTCTTTTAAAGAAAACTATTTAGAAGACATCGAGATCTTTCCTAAACAATTCTAAAGAAAACATATGCTTTCTAATTGAAAGACACTCAAACAAAGAGGCTGATCCTTCAAAACCAAACAAAGAAAGATGGATAAAAGCAACTCAAAAAATGTCAAGAAGCGTGTTTAGCGTGCATATTAATCTCTCTTTTTCTTAACAAGCTTCCTACACAAGGTTTTGAACCCTCATTACTTGTCGCAGCTTTTAAATGACACCATTATCTTTTTCTTTTTCATACACCTTTTTCATTTTGATTTCCTGTTGCTGGCGTGAAGCCCATGAATTGAAATTCATGTTGATTACATCAAAATGATCATTCGGTTTACCATGAACCTACTTGTTTATATGGTTATAACTCTTTGAACTCAAACACACCACTAGTCACATATTTATCAAAACACCAAACATTTATTCTTTTTATTATTATTAATATGTTTTTTTTTTTTTTTTTTTTTTTTTTTTTTTTTTTTTTTTTTATTTTTTTTTTGGGTCAAATTGTGGTTATGTGATAATTCATTTGACATATTGATTAAAATTCTTTTGGATATCGTTGTTATTGATTTGAATGTGCCACATTACACCAAAGCGTCGTTCAAATACAACTGACATGATTCTTGCATGGTTCAATTTACATCCACCATCCCTCGCGCACATAGCATTAATGCTCTTCCTTCCATTTGGTTGCCTTTGCATTGTGTTGGGAAGCTCGGGGCAAATGGATTTGTTTCTATTCTTTCAAACCCTATCGTCGAATACCCTATTGATCTTATGCTATTAGCTATGACTCCTGTAGAGAGAATCCGGAACTAGCGATTGTCCAAACTTTGTTGTTGTTGACAAGCGCCCGAGAGGACCTAAAGAGGAATGGTTAGCGGGTATTTGTTGAGAAGTTCGAGAGTTTCAACTGCCAGGTTGCTCAACAATTCACACTAACTGACCGATGGAATATATCACTTAACAAATTATGGGAATCAACTTATGACTTAGATATTATGGATATGTTCCGTATCTAGTGTTTTTATTGGCAACTTTTTTTTCATTTTACAAAAAGAAAAGAAAAAGAAAAAAGAAAAGAAAAAGAAAAGAAAAAGAAAAGAAGGGCATAAAAGAGGTGAAACAAAATCCCCATGCAATAATAGTAACTTAGTCATACCTTTCAAGCATGACAAGTTCTTTTAATTTTTCAATGTTGATAGGATAATTGAATAAACCTGACCAAACTGTCTAATCCTGATTAGATAGCCCATAGGATAGAATTAGCGGTCGTTGACCCGGTTGTCTAATCACAGTGGAATAATAGGTAAAGAGTAATTTCTTAATAGCAGTTTAATCACGGGTTAATTGTCTAGGAATAGGATTGACAGTTCGGTTTCGTACCTTCAACGATTGTAGGCGCGTTTTAAGCGTCTGACCTTTCAAGAACCGGTTTGAGAACTGCGGTATATAACAGGGGATTTGAAACCCGCGGCCGCTTGTCTGGTTTTCCCAAGCTCATATTTCTCCGCTCATGATTGTCATTACATTCACTGTCTCGGATCCATGACACAACCCCGATCAGCGTCACACATTGGATTCGGACCCCCACAGTGTTTTGCTTTTTAGCAATTAAATCGGTGATAATACATGCATATCTCGTGGGTCGAGAAAAATGCGCAAATCGGTTCATTGAATTCGGACCCCCCTCCATTCGCCTCTAGCAGTCTATGATGGTAATAACTTAGTAGCACATCTAGGCGACCCTGAAGCAGGCGCTCAAATCACGGTTCACGTGAATTCGAACCCCCGCCATTACGCCTTTAATGGAGGATCAATGGAGTGATATTAAAGAGCAAAGCTAAGATCTGTGACTGAAACCGTTACAGATCAAAGGATCAAAATAATTTAGGACCCCCCAGGGCAATCTGCCTTTAACAAGGGGGTCCAATTAATAGATATTTCCTTTATTGAGGCCCTGGTCATTCGTGGTCATTTATTGGTTCCTCAAGTCCATCCCTCACATGCTATCGGCGATACGTCACCGGATGTCATCCTCCGCGAGTCCACTTGTCCCCTTGTTCCGGTCATGTCCCATCCCTTCTTCGTTACATCACTCCTCCATTATGTTTTGGCCGGTCATCACATATATCACCCCAAAGTATCCCATTGCCATTAATAGCGGATAATATACTGTTGTCATCTTGTGGATTCTCCGTAAGCAGGCCATTTTGAATAAAACTATTGTTTTCCCTGTTCATTCATTATTCATCCATCAGCTAGAAACCTCTTATTCCTCCATTTCTTCAGTGTCATTTTCACCCATAGTTAGTCGACCCCACTAACGTATTGTTGATTGCAGGTACAGTTGCTAAAATAGTGTCAAAGACAAGACCTGGTGAGGGAGAAGAATCCGTTTCTTCCAATAGAGCACGGACAAAATTCCTGATGCGATAAAGATAGATTGATGAGATATATTGCGGTTTCAACTTTTCTAACCTTCGGTCATAATGCGGTAGGTGTTCTGGGCGAGAGCAGTAGTGGACCATCAAAAAGTCCAATTTTGCCCCTGTATCTCTTTCCCCGATTCATCATTTCGGAAATTCACCCTCAAATGCCAAGCCCATTATGTCCCTACGACGAAGGCCATTGTTTCTTTCATCACGGAGACGTCCTCTTTTCATCACCCCCAAAGATATTGTGATAATTAAAATACGGTGTTGAATCGACGTCACCATTCAATTTATAAATCCTCATTGAGTTATATCAAAAAATGACTTTCCTTCAGAGAGCTCAGATGTTGAAAGACTTTCCTCCCACTTCAGCTCCACTCCTTACCAATCCCCCTCACCCTTCTTCCATGTTCTCCACCAAAGGAAATCAGATCATTTCTTCCACATTGATACCTTGTTTACTATTAGATCAATGGATAGATGAGCCATCACGGGTTTTCTGTCCATTTTCTCAATGATGAACAACCCACCACCTTGATTCGACTACAACACACCTTCTTAGTGATAATATTCATGAGAAATTAGAGCCAATTCCGGCATAGAGGATGTTAGATATTCTTCCATCTTGGTACATGTTCATGTAATGTACTCAAGGCCGACAAATTAGTTTCTCCATCGCGAGAATGGATGGAATGAGCCCCGACCGATCCGGCATGGACTTCTCTCTGAAAAGAATAACTTCTGTAGTCCATGACTTCCAAAGATTTCATTGATGGAGTTTACCACCCGATGGTAATCATCTTCGGCTGATAGGATCGAGCCACGAATAAATGAAGAGGTCAGAGAATTCTACATCTCTCGGAAGGCGCAAAAGCCGAGGAAAGTACTTATCGAATCCTGCCCGAGATGCGAGTTCACAGTGTGAATGGCACCCTATAGTATAAATAATATGTACGTAAGAATTTTTGCATTAGAATTTATTAGGCAGATAATGAATTCATTTGACATTCATTTTGTTTCCCTGTAGAAGAAGTAGCAATTGAGAATCAAGGGGTATATTGGTTCTTTCATCTGCAATATTAGAGGCGCAGGGGAGGAAGCATACAGAATGTTAAAGAAGATGAAATTATTTACAAGTTTCACTTGTCACTATGATCCATGGGATCATTTCTGAAATGATAGTGAAAAATAAGAATGTCCCATATGTGCATGAGTCCAAACCCGAGATGAAATTTGCAAATCAAGCAGTTTGGATGCACAGTACTTTGATGGGCGTGGAACAACAGTTGAAGTGGAGCGGCGAGGTGCCCGCTCAGCGAGTGTTCCAACCACTACCACCCCAAGTCCCCAGAGGAAGAGGCCGACGAGGAGTCATCCTCCCCTATATGAGGTGTCATCAGAGGAGTTCAAGATTCACACCAAGAGGCCAAAGATAGTTTCAACACCTAGCGCGACAATAGAACAAGAAGTACCGCCTACCACAGTAACTACGGGGTCAAGCCAGTCCACTCTACCTTTCGGTTTGAGCCATTTTAAAGCAATCACAACAACAATATCGAAGAAATCCTGAGATTCTCCTGGATACTCCGCCAAGCAAGTTTGGGCCCAAGTTGGGCATTTTGAGAAATATAGTGTCGAGAAAGAAGAACCCGGTCCCTCACTAGGCACTTATGCCGATTAAGAGCTTGATCATCTATAGCTCGACATAGGCTTTGTCAGCAACGACGAAAGGAGTAGGATGCACATAGCTACCTCCAAGCATGTTACCAGACCCCAAGGTTATTACATATTACAAGAGGGCCACCTTTGAGTTTCAGATGAAGGATGTGCACCCAGTAGATCATATGGATTTGCACAAATAAACAGGTGAAATGGTTTTCCACACATTGGCCCATGTATAATACGCAACAAAGTTTCAATTGTCTTTGAACAATGCTCAGGACCGACTCAAGTTGGAGAAAATATCCTCTTTCGCTAAAGACAACAAAATCAAAACTGTGGAGGAGGCTGGTCCTCAAGTGGACGACCCTACAGAATGTCAGAACATGAAGAGATGGTAAAAAATAGACATGCATCCTTAAGAAACAATGAAGCTCCTTGCGAGGGACTCACAGGCCAAGGAGATAGTTGAAAAGGAAGGTGAAAGGGATGAGATGCTAAAATTACTCATGGAATGAGATATATTCAAAAGATGGTATGAAATGGAGAGCTGCTAAAGAGAAGCGAGAAGCCAATGTAAAGCATTCCATTGAGTGCTATCCCAGTGCGGGGTTTGAGCACAACAACAGTGACATCCATTCCATCAGCTACATGGGTGCTACGGAAGGAACAGGACATGGCCAAATCCATTGAGAAGATGAACCTGCAAGAGAAATAAATCAGTAGGCTTAAGAAAGAGTGGAGAACCTCCAAGGGTCAAGAATTATTTCGGAACAAGCTATCAAGAAAAGCGGTGAATGAGCCGTCGGGAAGGGATTCTGTGGCTGACTCAAAAGCGGAACAATGGCTGGGGAAGACTTTGGTTGAGGTCAAAGAGATTGTGTGGGCAGATATTTCCAAGTCCATAAATGAGAAATCGTAATGGTTCAAATCATGTTTGAACAAATGAGTTTCTCGAGAGGAGTAATTAAGCTGTCGAGAAAATCAGAATGGAATTGGGAGACATGCGGCTGAAACAAATAAAGGAAATCATGAGTTCACGAATTCCAAGACCAGAGATGAACTTGAAGAACTAAAAATTGAGGACAGGATGGAAACTATACTTGAGGTAAAAAGGGTTTTATCCAAGAGAATTTTAATGCTTCAGCTTGAGGAAAGATTCAAGTCATGGATCAAGGAGTATAAAAAGTTTTCAATGAATAGATGTTCTCAAAAGAAGGGCCTACCAGGTCTTAAGGTCATTAATGACAAATTCTTGGGAAACATCACGATTACAAGAAGAGGTCGATTGAAGTGTCTAAGGATAGTTCTAAGTTTGCAGGAATTCAGGGAAGCATCACAGGAAAAAGCATTCATGGATGCCTAGGTTGGATATTAGTATCCAACGAGATTAAACATATTCATCATCAAGCCTACATTTTCTAAGTACATAGACATGGATGAAGTGTATAGGAGATTACTTAAAGTCCTACCGGTCCTTAAATCATCCTGGAATGGAAGAACTTTGTGATCTATTAGCAGATGAGTTGTCACTATTCAGTTACCTGTTCAGTCAGAAGAGGTTGTGAAGGAATCTCGCCAATGGCCTACCCCATAATTTTCGCATGCGGTTGTACTGAGTCATCAAACATTTTTTATCAGTTAAAGTAGTTAGACTAAAAAAATAGAGCATGTCCTGGTCATTTATGACATGAACGTTTGCAATTTGAATTATAAATACTTTAACTCTAGAAGTATTGAGGGTTGTTGGTCACCACACCTATTACTATCAAGAGAGCTGTAACATTTTTTGAATATATCTGCCATTAATAAAGAAGAAGCACTTTACAGGATTCCTGCGTATGTTCATTGGTGACGTTGATTTTCTAAGTTAAATGTTTTCTTTCTCAGTAATCATTTTGTTTCTGAATCTAATCTTTATGAACAGCTTTATGTCTCAGGATTTATCTTTGACTACCACTATTTAATATTCTAAATATTTATATGTTTATCTTCTAATCTCTTCAATTAAGAAATTCTTAAGCGCTTGTTAGTTGAAGTTATTTTCCTCATCTGTTCTTAGATCCATCATTTTAAATTACTAAAAGATCCGGTGAGTATATTATCTCACCTGTGAAGGTTTCTTTGGCATTTCTGATTGTATCTAATATAGATTGAATCACGGACCCATATGGCCAATGGATGTGTAGACCGTCTCAGCCAACTACAAAAACTCTTTTACAACAACCGCTCCAGGTTTTTAACTAGACTAATATCTAAATTAAAAACAAGCTAAATCATATGGAGAGATCCATCTCTGAAGCTGGATGGGATAGATCCCAGCTTTAAAAAGCGGTTGGTTAAGGTTACCTTTAGAGACTTATTCTTTTTCAACCTCTAGGAAATTTACCAAAGTACTAGGAGTGCGAGCAAAAAGTAGGGGACATCAGGCTGAGAGTTAAGCGAAATTTCATTAATTTCGATAGCGATTACATGACGAGGACAAAAATGGTTCAAAAATTCAAAGGTCGACGAAGTACCATGGCCACTACTGTTTACCTCAAGGAAGATCAATAGTTGCAACAAAGGTATGCTACATCTCTTAAATCTAGATGGCACGATTTGTTGGCTATTATCAGGCAGTTCATTACATGCGAGGGTAGATACAGATTGGTTTTTCTATACCCACTGAAATTTGCTCATGAGTTTCTATAGATTTTCCCTTAAATATGTCATATTTTCTCCTTAGGAGTTTATATAAATGGCTAAAAGCGCTTCAAAGGGAGGAAATCAACTCGACCTCTTCCTGCTTGTTTAATTAAAATTATTATGTTTCATTAGTTGAAGTTGAATGGTGATTGTTGGGGCGCTTTCTTGTTGAGGAATGGTCTTTCCAGTCCTAAAATTGGACAAGTTGACAAATCCGTTATTACAATCCTTGTTGAACTTTGTCTGTTCCCCTCCCTGTCTCCTTGCCCTCTGTGAATTCAACCTACCTAAGCATTACCCAACCCGAGCTTACCCTTCACGACTCATGTCCAAAATATGTGGTAAGCTTTGTTAAAGGTCGCGAAAAGAAAAGGAGTAAAACAATAAAGTGATATCTGATGCAAAGGGTAAAAGGTATAAACGGCGGTTTCACAGTGTGCTCATAAACCTAAAGAAAACATAGACCAAAATCCAATTCTTTTAGTGAAGATTTTGATGCAGAATTGAACGATTCACGACCGAGAAAAGTATCCGCTACTCACCGCAGACTTTTCTTTCAGTTAAACTATGACTATATTGTGAATATCCCTTGTGTCTCCTTGAGGATGACTCCCAAATTCACAGGATTAAACTTGACGAGAGAACCTCTTGGTCAATTAAGAAGTTCGACTATAAATACATGGCTGATCCAACCACTGATTGCAACAAATGTAAGTGCGACAGCTCGACCGATATTACAGGGACGTCCCTTTTCTCCAATTTCGGATCAAGTCCTTGGAGGACCAAGTAGATATGCTAACTAAAGAATGTGATTGCAAGAGCTAATGATAAAAAGGCAGAAGACTACAGGCTCTATTGTCTTCAAAAATGTAGAGGCGACCACTACCATTGTGAATTCAAAAATAGCTTGATCAAAACGAATCACTGAATCGAGGTATGGTATTTTAGGTATTTTAAAATGATTTTTGTTTGTGTTTTGAATTAGCATATAGGATTTGTTTGTTCAAAATGCATCTATTTCTGTTTTGATTAAATTAATAAAACATAGTTACATTTATAATAATATGCTTCTGAATGGTGAAGATTCGTAGCTAGTTCAATAAAATTGATTTTTTAGTTTTACAATTAAAAATGCAATCCTAAAATTAATAATATGTATTCTTGTAGATTTTGGGGTACATACGATTTCTATAGGAGATTGGGTCGCTAGTGGCATCTTTGAACATACTATTTCTTTACATGGTTTTAGATTAGGTTGTTAGTTTTACATAGAAATAGGAATTTGGGAGATTGTATTTCCCACGATTTTTGGAACAACTTTGATAATTTCCACAAGGAATTTTTTGATCTTGTGGCCTTTTTAAAATGTATTATTTTGTAAACAAAGATCCATCGCTACCTGAGAGAAGAAACTATGGACGGTGATTATTGAACTTGAGAATCGAATAGAAGTGGATTTGTTGCATGGCTTTAGCTTCAATATGTCATATTTTTGTTCAAGTTTTGCTCATTTCGATTTGTAATCTAATTTTGACTACTTTAGATATCATAATTTGTTACAATTTGATGTGATGTGATTTATATGGTGTCCACGTTTTTTATGTCTCTCATTTCATATACAACAATCAATTTGTTCACATTTGATAAGTTAGAAGATTGATCTTCTTTATTCAATGAGCAATTATATGCAAATTTTCATACTCAGATTTGTCTTAATATGATCATTTGTCAACTTATAAATTGTTGTCACTACATTTCTTACTTGTTCTGTCATTAGCAATTCAAAGCGTTGTTTCTTAATGTTTTACATGACATTGGAAATCTAATTATTAGGTTGGCCTCATCAAATAGCAAAAAGCGTGGATGCTATGCAGGGATAAATAGGAATAATATTTGAGGCAGGTTTACTTTGGATTTCATTTTATTAGTTTTGCGCCAATGTAAGAACACTACGTAGTTATATGCAAGTATAGATTGTATTTTTTTATTTCTTAACTAGATAGCTGCCATTTCATTTCTAGTTTTATATAAGTTATATAAAAAAATAAAAAATAATGAACAATAGCTTTGTTCATCCCAGTTCATAATGATTTTAAACTTGATTTCAGTTAAAATTTGCATTTTGTGAATCTTGTACATAAAATAAATATAAATATATCGATACACGGTACATTTAATAAGTGGGAACTACTATTCTATTAGTTAATGACTTTGAATATATATTAGATTTGTATATAGTTTACAGAGTTGTTTTTCACTTAGTTGGTTTCTTTAGTTTATTTTTCACTTTCCCTAGGACTTAGATCAACTAACTTGAACCCTTCAAACCCATAAATAGTGGATTAATCCAGACGACTTGGGTTAATTAGAAAACTCATGAACGGATTCACTCCTCTAGTTGACCGGCGGTCAATTTAGATACGTCAAGCAGACCGTAAGCAGATCAATATAGGCTCAAAAAAGTTCAATCCAGCTGTTCAAAGCAAAGGTGGGCATCAAAAAATGACAAGACCTAATCAAAAAATTTTCACCAACAAGTTGTAGTGGCGATTACAGTCTGCGAAATCAAAGATTCTCGCAGTGTTAAGGTTGGCTACGAGGTTACTTCTTGGACTTAACACGAGAGTCTTGAACTGGTGTTCTAAATGACCACTAAAGGGTATAGTCACCGAGAATGCACATAAGCGAAAAAATTGAAAAAGGACTAAGTTTGAGTGAACTTTCAGATGGAAGATGGAATTGGATCTCCACGGAGCTCGAAGAACCGAGAAAAGAAATCAAAGCAAAAACTGAGCTAACTAGGAAATGGCTCACGATTAGATGCGCCAATTTGTTATCGGAATAATCGGTATGTGCAGACACTAATTGATCTCCTAGATCCACCTAGATCTAGAACAAAACACCGAGCCATGGCGCTTTCCTTAAGTTCAAGATATTCCATTTACTAACTAAAGAGGGATGATGAGCGACATGCCGTTTAAATATCGCTTCCTCCTGTCATCCCCACCATCTTAGCTCCATTCAAACGTAGCTCATACAATGATGATCTTGCAAAAGAATGCAACCAACCAAGAAAGTATTAGCAATAGCATAAACTCAATATAAACCTATGTATGTGATCGAAAAATCTTACAATAAAACAAAGCAAGCTTTATAGGAAAGAATCATATTAGTACATCATAGTAATGTGAAGAGATTGTATGGCCTTGACCGGTGGGTCCTTCCAACTATCCTTTTTTTCCCCACACACTTCTTTCTCCAGAGATTGAGATACATGGATCGATAGCTACTCACAACCTATCTTGACAAAGAAAATCTCAAACCATACAACCAAGCTGATAATTCCAAGACAACCAAAGCTAACAAGCTCCAAGAACAACCAAAGCTAACTTTCTCCATGAAATCCTCTCCTTTATAAATTGAAGAGGATAAGGTGAGGTTAGGATGATCCCTAAATCATGAAAGAGAGTAATCCAAACCATTCAAAGCCACCACCTCACCATAGAAGTTTCTCTGTCTATTGCGATATTAGAGAAAACACTTGTTTTCCCGATGTAGGCATTCTTGCACCTGCCTATAAAGCAACTTGTGAACAGTTCACACCCTAGCTATGGTGAAACACAGTCAGGGCATTCTCGCCACTAGATATCAGTGCAACACAACGAGATCGGCTTCTGCACCCCTATATAGCAACTTCCAGAACTTCCTTTTTTAAGTAGGTTTTACAGGGAAAATGCACCGGCTTCTTTTCGGAAAAGGAAGTTCTTCTCCCTTATCTGTTTAGGAACTCAGGTCACTAACCCCTTTGAAGCTTTAGATAGGTTTACATCATTAGCAGTCATAAGGATGGCGAAAATAATGTGTAACATCATCCTCCCGATATATCTTTGCAGCATTCTATTTCGGGGCTCAAAACATACATCTCCATCCTTCCACGATATATCTTTGCAACATTTTGTTTTGAGGCTCAAAACATATTTCATCTTCTTCGCACAAATTAGTTATATCTTTGCAACATTCTGTTTTGAGACTCAAAACATATTTCATCATCTCCTTCCCACAAAATTATGGAATTGTAAGATGCACAATAAAATGTGTTAATAGTTGAGATAATGGTTTAAGAAACTTGCATTAATAGTTGAGATAACGGTTTAAGAAACTTGGATGCATTGTGTATGGATGAATTTGAAATTGCCGCAAAAGGGGATCGTCAAAGTTTTGATTTGTTATTATAATTTGGGATCACACATCATACTCAAACATTTTATTCCCCTCAATAGTTAAACTTTTGAATTTGTTATTATAATTTGGGATCACACATCATGTATGAGTACAATGTGGTAGTCAAAAGCGCAACTCCTAGATAATGCACCAAAAAATGTCATAAAGAAGAAAGAAAACAAACTTTAGTACAACCTCACAATGTATATGGCCGTAATAAAAAGGTAATTTGGATGAAAAATATGTCTTCCAGATTTTGGCCTAGAGTGGAAGATTGTTGATGGTGACTTGCTATGCATATTGAAGAAAAGGAGGTGGAACAACAAACTGTAGTACAAGCTCACAATGTACATGGCCGTTAAAAAAAGGTAATTTGGATAGAAAAATATGTGTTCCACGGTTTTGGCACGGAGTGGAAGATTGTTGATGGTGACTTGCTATGCATATTGAATAAAAGGAGGTGGAAGACTATATTTAGTTGCATTTGAAACAAGAAAGGTCTTTTTATTGAGAAAGAGGATATGGAAGACTAAAATCAATGGCATTACCACAAAAATGATCTGTAGGAGGATGTCAGTGAAATGAAGATGAGGGCGGAGCAATATAAGTAGAGGTATAAATGTCACTTCAATGATCGAGATGAATAAGAGGATAACAATAAACCATGGATCGGGAGTATATAATGCAGGCTCGGTGACACCATTTTATATGAGAGCCATGGTTTGACAAAATTAGGCACGGGGTTATAGATTTGGTAGCGTGACTCTGCTAAAAGGGCTAACACAAATTTAAGAGAAGAGATACAAATTTCAGTATTTTTTATTTTGGACTAAACATCTCCCTATCTTCATCAACCAAATTATAAAAGAATTTTTGTATTATAAATGCCAAAAATCTCCTTATCTTCTCAAACCTAATTTAAAACAAGAGTTGTACTACAGGAGCAAGTCTTGGGCAGTAGGCAAAATATTGACATGTGTTGAAGATTTACCTCTTCTTCTGTTCTGTCTCATGTGAAGACCAACATAGCGTCTATCTGTTTACCAATACGAAGTCAAACAGTACCTAATGGGGAAAAATGTCTGCTGCGGTTGGATCGAGACCCTATAAGCTGATGCTATTACGATATGCCATGGTCTGTGATTAGAATATGAAAGAATGAGATGCCATTGTGAGAATCCGAAGGGTTTCGGCTTTCTCTCAGCTTGGTCGACTCTCGAGAGTGGCGCTTTCGAAAATCGTTTTCCCTTTACAAAATTTTGATTTTGAATATTGAAACATTTTCCCTCTAGTCATTTGAATTTTGAAAAAAGTGGTGTGTTAAAATGTTAAATGGGGTGAGATGGGGTGTTGTCATAGTGGCATATGGAAAGTGAATCGAGGGAAGTATGGTTATTTGAGTTTGATTTCTTTTCTTTAGAGTTGTTTTTTTTGTGGTTTAACCATGTTATCAATAGTTTATATATGTTTAAAAATAGAATTAGTTTAAATGAGCATTAATAGAATATTTTTAATTTGACAAAATTTATAGAATATTAATTTAATAAAAATAATAAATATTATATAGGAAAGAAGTTTGTAAAGTAAAGTAAATGTGTTGAGGGTTTTTTTCTTATAATTAAATTGATTGTGTTAAGGGTTATATATTTTAAGGTTGTCTTTACAAGATAAAAACCAACTTATTTTGGAGAGAATTGGAGAGAGTTTAAGTGTTTTTCTTTGCAATAAATTATGATACATTATTAGTCACAAAGAGATTAGTTGAAGCAATCACATGAGTCAAATGGGAGATCTTAGATCTCTCCCCAAAATCTGGGGAGTTCATGGGTTTATCTATGTTGATCCCCTTGAGGTTAGGAGCTTGGGGCAAAATTTGTTACCAATATTCCACCATGTGGACTTTACGATGCAAAGGTTTGATGGTAAATATAATTTAAATTTTAAATCAGGAATATTTTAGTGGTCAAAAAAATGTGATTCATTTTCTCTTGAATGTCATCATACCGAAAGTTCACTTGAGATAAGTTGGATCTCGGGCGCATTTCTATGCAACTAGGGTTTTCCCTAGCCACCAACCTCATCCTTGATAATAGTTTTATTCACGTTGAATTTGTTTGGAGAAGCCCGGCGACAATGACCCTCATTTTGGATCTACTGATGGTCACAGTTGGTATTTTTACTTGTTGAACCTACAATCTTTGAACTATGTCATCATTTGTTGTGGGCCGTGTGTGCAATTTGGATCTAGTTGAAGCTATTCATTGGCCTCTTCTTCATGGTGGGCCTTCCTTGTTTTCTGGCCATAACATATTTTTCAAAGGGTTCATTCCATCCTCATTATGGACTTGGGGCACTCTGTGGCAAAAACGAACTCTATCATTCTAATAAAGCGAAGTTTAGTCAGTAACTTTTTAGGCCTTTGGCCCAATCCTATGATTGTACTATAATGGATTTCCAATAATTGGATTGAGCAAGACTCTAGTACTGTGTTTTATTGTGGAAAATGTTTTATGAATTTATTTTTTAAACCAAGAAGATCGGGACACGATCTTCAAATTCTACCATCTTCTATGGGTTCCCGTAAGATGTTTCTTTCCGGACTCTCAACTTTAACCCGGATATAGAGATCTCTATAGTTCTTGTATGGATTAGACTTTTGTGCCTCCCATTTATTTTTTGGGGCAAAGACATTTCAAAGCCATTGGAAATATATTGGAGTGGATTATATAACTCATTTTTGAGCCTAAAGGGCATATATTTTCATGTGCCAAAATATGTGTGGACATGGTTTGAAAGAAGTGGCCGCCGCTAGGCGATTCATCTCTCAACTTTATGGAGGGTTGAGGTCATCTTCAGGCCTTTTCTTATGATCATCTTCCTTTCAAATGCAATGGTTACCATGAATATGGTCACTTTGCCAAAGATTTCTCTAAAAAGCCCAAGAAACTCAATCATCTTCTAAGTTAAATCTAACTCCACAGAATAATGTTGATCAAGGTTTCAAACAAGTTTCGAGAAAGCATAAGAAAAAACAACCCAGGGGGGGACTCGGCCTGACCATATATCTCAGGCTTGCCCATCTAATCCATCCAAAACTATATTTGAAGCTTTAGAATCTCAAGATGAAGAAAAAGAGGGCTCGGTTGAGGAAGATTCTCAAAAGAACAGCCCATAAAGTAAATATGAGCCACCAACAAAAAGAACAAAAGGAAATCATAAAATATAACTAAATAAATGAGACCTCACTAGAGTGCAGCTACACATGGGAAGGAATCAATTCCATAATCTGTGGATGGGACTCCAATTTGGGTTTCAACAACTCCCCATGAAAAGGACTCACCTTTAGTGAGGGAGGAGATCGATAGAAAGGGCAGGAGAAGAGTCCTCTAAATCTCTCTCATTTGTAAAAATATCAAAGAAGAATCCACATCCTTCTCCCCCTTTAAAAAGAGGAAGGAAATCAAATAAAAAAATGTAGAGAAAAGAAGCAAAATCAAGAACAAACCCAAACAATTATAAACATAAAATCAAGATAATATTATGATTGTTGTATCCTTTGGCTTCTTCTTAACTTCACCCAAAATCAACTTGTAGATTGGCAAAGCTTTTGATGCAGGTATTGCCTCATAAACCCATCTTGTCTCACAACTGCTATACATGTGATATTATTCAACAAACATGTGGAAATAGTACAATATTTCTTGTGTTTGTTTGGTGGCATTGCATATGTGACCAAAGAGTATAGTACTTGTTAATTAAAATATAATCCCATCATAAGGATAATCCACTGTGGTAATAGCTTGCAATAAATCACATGTGTTTAGAGTACACACAGATGTGTGTAAGAGAGATGGATAGATATAGATTTTATCTACGTCCCTCCTAGAGACCAAAGGCAGTCTATGGTGAGAATCACACATTAGTAAAAGGCCATGCCTTGATAAATATACTAAGAAAAAGTGTTGCCAAAGTACCTAAATATGATAGAAAAGAAAGGGGTTGCCCTAAATATGTTGTTGAGCAGTTTCCCTGAATACATTGTTGAACAGAGCATTGATATTCGCGGAGTCGAGAAACACACCAAAGTATATACCAGACAAGGATTTTGCAGTAAGCTAGACATTGTGGAATTCAATGATTGAAACATGTGTGCAAAATGAACTTGATCTACAAGCCCATGAACTCTTTATGAAATGCATCATCTAAGGCTGAGATTGGACATATTTATGTTTGTCGGATGTGTGTGAGGGAGAGATGGATAGATAGATTTTATCCACATCCTCAAGACCAAAGTGGTCTATATGACTGAAGTCACATCAGTAAAAGGCCATGCCTTGACAAATATACTAAGAAAAAGTGTTGCCAAAGTACAGAAATATGCTAGAAAAGCAAGGGGTTGCCCTAAATATGTTGTTGAACAGAGCTGCCCTGAATATGTTGTTGAACAGAGCATTGATATTTTTGCAGGCTGAGAAACAAATCAAAGTATATACCAGAAAAGGCTTTTGTAGTAAGCTCGACATTGTGGAATTCAATGATTGTAGCATGTGTGAAGAATGAATTTGATCTGCAAGTCCTTGAACTATTTTCTGAAATGCATCATCTAAGCCTGAGATTGGACATATTTACGTTTGTCAGTGTTCTTCGAGCTTGTGCAAACCTTGGGGTTCTAGAATAGGGCAAAGAGATTCACATCCATGTGATCAAAACTGAATTTGAGTCAAATATATCTACAGTTAGTGCCCTTGTTACCATGTATGCTAAGTGCAGTAGCATAGAGTATGCACACAAAGTGTTCAAAAGAGAAACCAAACATGACTTGATCTTATGGAGTGCAATGCTTATAGGATATGCTCAAGCTAATTTTGGAGAGGAGGTACTGGCTTTGATGACGTGTTGGAGTTGGGAAAGCATGCAGTAGAGTGTATTGACAATGAGGATCTTATTGACAATGGTAAAGGGACAGAAGAGAGAATAAACAAATACAGAGAAGTATTTTCAACAACTTACCATTCTCTTCGCGAGTTCTCTCTCCTGGTCGGTGCCCTCCACGAGCTCTCTCTCCTGGTGCCCTCCGCGAGCTCTCTCTAACCGCGCAGCTTGTGATCTCTCTCCCTGTGCCCTCTGTGAGCTCTCTCTAACCCTGAGCTCGAGCTCTCAGCTATCTCTGCTTGTGAATGGGCGCGAGTTCATGAATGGGCGAGCATAAAAGTATTTTCATGAATGGGCGCGAGTATTTTGATGAATGGGCACAAGTATTATCATTTCATACCTCTTAACATGAAATTGCAGCCTCCTTCTACCCATTGAACTATTGAACATTACCATATAGTTTCAATTTCCCACAAAAAATTACCACCAAAGGTGTTGGAACCCAATGGGGGTCATTAAGGGAATTTTTCAAGGGTACCTTTCAAGTGCCATCTAAGACTATAAAGGATCTCATTTATATGGGGAACACTCACGATGGATGTCAAACTACAAAGGGTGCTAAATTGGGGTTACCCATCATAGGGAGGATTTAACATTGGACAAGTGTTAAAATAGGTGTCAAAGTACCAATGTCCAACCAAGGTGGACCATAAGGTGATTGAACTGGAAAAAAGGTTTAAATATGAATATGTGGAGGGAAATATTAAACCTACATGATGGCTTAGACAAATACTTATAGAAGTCCATGAAAAGAAGGTGAATGATCTTGAATCGAAATGATAACGTGTTCAAATTCCTACACCCAAGAAACAAGGACAACCATGTAAAGAAGAGAAAAAACATAAATCCAACTGTGAAAATGGTGCAAAGGGTTAGGAAATAGAGAAGTATGAGGTCCCCATATTGTGGATCATTGGAGGATGAAAGGAACAATTTTTCATTAGTGGGTGATTCATTGC
>SNQJ01S0175770.1:2148-20055 GCA_010110895.2 Picea sitchensis | reverse complement strand
CACATAAAACACATAAAACATAGAACATTAATAAAAATAAAAGTAAAATAAATAAATGCAAAACAATTTACCAAGTAAAACAGTAAATAAACATTTTGACGATTATATAAAATATGGAACACTTCAGACAAAATTGATTAGCTTCCTTAGAAGAAATACGAGTTTGAAGCAAAATTGGAAAGTTTAGTAATTGTTTTGAAAGTTCCAAAATATAGCCAAATATTGATATACGATCAATGATAAAGCCAAGATTTAATACTACAAAGAACAGAGGTAGTATAATCTGGATATAATCTGGATTTAATACTACAATATTTAAACCAAACCATGCTCACTCAAGTGGTGGATTTTTATATGACTAGTACTCAGGAATAAGGTCCCCATACTCACTGCTGAAAATGATGTCAAAAAAAAAAATCACAAAAATTGGGGGGGTTCCATGGTTAGTTATCAATTGGGTGAAGGGGATCAACTCTTTGGAAAATTTCTTGTTAAGACCTATCTTCGAGGATATCAAATCTATTGAGGCTCTTTTTAATCAAATCTCTTTTCAACATGTCTACGAGACAAGGAATGAGATGGTTGATGGGCTCTCCAATACTGGTCTATCATTGTGTGAAAGTCATTAGCATATTTATGACATGAGATGGACAATCCTCCAACTATATTCACCATCCCTTTATTTGATTTCTCTCATGAGGTGTGAATTCGTCTGTGATTGACTGCGGTTTATATGTACATCTTCTGAGGCCCATTATCAAATATATGTTGTATAATTTTGTGCTCTCATATGAGCTCAGATTCTTGCTAAACTGTTATAAGACAGTCTTTAGATCTATTACTGGAATGTGTATGGACATGTAGGTCTGAAAGAAGATGATATTTCGTATTGTAATTATATCCGTTTTGTTGGAAGGGATGAGCCAATGAAGAGTTAAATCTGTGTTTTTCAACATTCCTAGGATGCCACCATATTGACAATTTTCCCCAAATTTTTTTTTGTCAAAATTCACTGGAAATCTCGAACACTGTCAAATAAAATGGTGAGTAAAAAAAATCATTAATTATTTTTATAAAATTCATAAAAAGTTTAGCTTCAAAATCACATATATACATATTACCATGTTCTAATATGCAGACTGAAATTGAATTTGACATTTTTTTACCAGATTTGAATTAATAACAAATAGCCGTATTGTTAGATAAAAAAAAATATTTTTTTTTTTTTTTTTTTTTTTTTTTTTTTTTTTTTTTTTTTGCATTAGATAATACTTTCCATATTTCATTGTGACCAAAATCAGACACCAACACGAACCAGGAGACTTAGATTATTGTCAAGTATGGAGGCAAGGGCTTGAAAGAGTGTACCATTCTTTTGGTATGTGCTTGACTCGGATGACCTGTACTTTGAATGGAAATAGCAAGCCAACGAGAAGTAACATTTAGAAGACGACACCCAGAGATTCGAGATGCCGGTATCAAATATCACAGTAAAAGTCTGAGGTGTGGTCCCAATTCCAATCTCCCCAAAGTACAGGTCATCCGAGTAATTCTTCAAAGGCATGTCGCCCTCGTAAGAGTTAATTGGACCTCCCAGTGAACAAACCCAAAGCCAAGCATGAGGGCTCTTTTCATTTTATTGTAGGTACTCGGTGAAGAATTTGTTGTTGGTCTTTGCATTGTTGTTGGGTACATGTAATGAGCAGTGGTTGTTGAGAGGTTGTTGTTGTTCTTTGTAGTTTCCCAGCGACGACCAGTTAGTCAAAAATCTACCATCAATCTCCTTGCTGGTTTCTTGTAAAACAACAGAGGGGCACCTGATGTCCACAGCCCCGCAGTATTGAAACTGCGACCCGAGGGACTGCGCGTAAACTGCCAACGCCTTCCCTGAAGGGAAAACCACTTCGCTGGCGAGGAATACTATCAAGATGTCTATAAGTGACAAATCCATATCCCTTTTTCTTACCTGAGATCTTGTCAACGACGACTACTGCATCTACGACTTCCCCATGATGGGCAAAGACTGATTTGAATGACTATTGTAGTCTCATACCCCAACCCTAGAACAAAAAGATTTCTTAAAGAGATATCCTGATTCGAAATTTGCCTTGCCTTGTCGAGAAGCTCAGAATGATTTATAATAGCTGGTTTTAAGATATCGGTAAGTTGCTCTTTAGTTAAAGGGACCAGCAACTTCGCAGCAACTTCTTTAGTGATTTTTGGGGTGTTTGATCCATCCAATTTTCGCTTCTTCCCTTTGTCTCCGCCCTTTCCTTCCATTTCTCACACAAGAAACGGGTGGTAGCACAGAACAGAGCAAGAAATTTTGCTGAGGAAGAAGAAAACTTATGGCCAGGGGCGCCAAGAGGGAGAGGAGAGAGGTGAGAGACCGCAGAGGAAGGATGCGGAACTGAGGGCGCGTTAAGGTTGGGAGAGATAGGTGTTTGGTACTGAGAGAGTGGAGGCCCGACGTGGGCCTCATGCGAGACCCGTTACTACATCTGAATACGTGTTGTAAGTAGTTCATTTAATTTATTTTATTATTTCTATCTTTTTTTGTTGTTGTTTATTTTTCTTATTTTTATTTTAATTATAAATTAATTGTTTAATTTTATATTTTAATTATTTATTTTTAATTATAATTATTAAAAAAAGAGTGTCAAATTAATTATTTATTATTATTTTTATGTTATTTAAATTTTAAATTAAATTGAATAATTTAATTAAATTAAATTAGAAGTTGTTTGTAATTAATTAAGTTAAGTTAACTTAATTAGTTTAATAAGATTATAGTTAAATAATAAGAGGCAAAGAAAATTTATGAGTCCACAAGGATTGAACCTCGAACCTCCCACCGTGAAAGTCTTCACCAATCCAACCCTGGCATATGCGTTGTTTCTTTTACAATCAATTTAACATTCAACACTTCAACCATCGCCCCAGACCACCCACCAAGTAAGCCTTGAGAAAACTAATGCCAAAGATTTTATATGTTTGTGACAGTACTTGGTGTGACGAGATGATATTTAGATGTGATTTAATCTAGTGTCCCATTAAGCGTAGTAATTATATAACCTTAAAACATTTTTATGTGATTAGATAAATATTAAAAAGTAGCGTGTTAAGAGATGCTTTGATAAATGCAAGAAGTTATGAATGATAAATCGGACCATTGATATTGGAGGGCGATAAGAATATGCAAACATCTTGACATAACCATCATATAGTTTAGGTTAATTAAGATTAAAAGATCGTGATTGTGCCCATTTATTAGGTAGGTATGCGTACTCTGGTACCAAAATTAATAAACTTAAAAGGAGGAAGTTATTTGGAATCAAATTGTAGTAAACTAAAGAGACTCCGAGACTAGCACAAGCGGGGAGCGAGGCGACATATGCCCTAGGGTAAGCATGAAGCAAGGCTAACATAGCTATAGGACAGAAAATACAACATAGGTTTTGTTTTCGTAGGGGCGAAAAAGCGAAGCTTAGATGCTTAAACCTAACCCTAGCAGGAGCCAATTACTGATGGAGTAGCGATGCATTTTACATACAAAGTGAAAACTTACACTAACTACTGTTTCTAAAGTTTAGTAGCACCAATTTAAAACGTATCCACAGACTCCACTTGACAACTTTGGTTGAGTCACGAGGTCAAAGCACCGCAGGATGGTCGGCGGGGACTCGAGGAGGTCGTGAGGAAGCGTCATAAGTACCAGTATACCACCACCATCGCCCCGAACTAAACTCATCACTTTTCGTTAGAGCCATCAGAGACTTTAAAGGCGACAACCGGCGAGGCGAAAGTGGAATCCCCACCCGTCACAGGCGGGTAATCCCGAGCGTTGAGGGATTGGGAGAGCCTCTACCCCGAAGACATCGCGAGAGTTGCAAAAGATCAAACTTAGGAGTTTGCGGGAGGAGGCGATGCCGATTGAAGCAGCGGAAGGCATGGCTAGAAGGCATGACAGGTGTTTTGCCTTAAGGGACTATCGCGTCCAATTCAAAGCGAAGATCGCCATTTTGAGTTAAGGGGCGGCATACGAATTGGTGGGGTAACGGAAAGACAGCTGCCGCACCCGGTGCGGTATCTCTTAGAGACTTGAGAAGGTTAGGGAGGAAATATCTAAGTACTATGAGAACAGCAGGTTGGGGCGTTCATATATATCTGAAACAAAATGATAGAAGAATATGAGATCCGGGTTATGGGCGGTCAAGTATGTATATATGGATAGTGACCAGCAGCGAGCGCTTCATTTATAGTTGAACCCGGGGATAAGAGTATGGTGGAGATGTGGAAGTCGTCTTGATGAGGAAGCAGTGGAAAGCGCGTGTTACGTGGAAGAACATATGAGCGTGGCTGGGGGTGCAAGATCGACATTTCCGCATCGCCCGGGATTAGTAGGAAAGACCAGAGGACTTTCCTAGGGGAGGGAGCTCAAAGCCACCTTAGGTATGGTAGCTGCTCAGCCAGCGCCAAGGAGACGGTAGTGCGGGGATTTCAATGGCTTAGCGAGTCACGACATCTCATTCCAGCATAGCGGTCGCGGATATGGGACCCGCGACCTTGTCGAGGAGCGATTGGCGGACAGAGGAAGGAACTTTCGTTTAGAATCCAGTCACATAGCGATTACCGCGGTTCAATCCGTTGTGCATGTTGGAGATCTGAAGGACCCATTACGAGCGGAATTTGTCGAGTTGTCGGGGGTTAAGTCCACGAGAGAGGAAGGCGCCAATGGGAATCTGGTAAAGTCCACCATATTCAAGCGGCGATTAATATGCCAGGCCGAACATCAATCCACCGTGGTGGATTGATGTTCGGCTTGGCGGTTAGGTACGCTAAATCTTATCAATGTTAAGATTTTGTTTGATTAGGGTGCGACAGATAGTTTCATTCACCATCATTTAGAAAGGAGTGGGTTGTCAGCCTACGAGTACGATGACTTAAACAAGTCGAGATGGCTTGGGGAAAAACAAGCGATGGGACCTAGTGTGATAATTGTATAGTAGACACGGGAGTGTGTACTACCAGGTTGAAATTATCGTCATTGCTCTTGGGACGTATGACTTATCGATGGAATGGATTGGTTAGCGACTCATCGAGCCTTGGTAGCTTGTTTCACAAAGAGGGTGTTTTGTGTATGCGATGATGAAGGAAGACCAATAGAGATCGAGGTTGTATAGAGAAAAAGAGAATTAATGGATTACGCTTTATATATCATATAAAGGGTCAGATGCGCTGAGACAAAGTGTCAACTTTATGTGTTAGAGGCTGATTGAAAGGCGAGGAAGGACCCTCATTAGATGGGTATCCGGTCTTGTCGAATTCCAAGATGTTTTCCCGAAAGAGTTACCAGGGGGTTCTGCCTGAGGAAAGGGAGCTTGATTTCACTATTGGGCTAAAACACAGTGCAGAACCAATTTCAAAACTCCGTATCGGATGGCAGCACCAGAACTATGTGAATTGCAAATGAAGTTAAAAGAGTTACTAGACTTGGGGCCATTAAGGCCCAGTGTCTCATGCAGGGTGCATAGGTAATTTTTGTAAAGAAGAAGGATGGTGGATCACTTACGGTACTGTGTATAGCCTACGGGGACTTGAACCATGCTGATGAAGATACGTGCAGAATCTGCATGAATTGATGATCTCTTGATCGGATAGAAAGGAAGCGGTATTCTCAAGATCTATTCGCGATCGATTATCATCAACTAGGAATTAAGAATTGATATCCCAAAGGCTGAACTCAGTTTGGGATTTACGAGTTCGTTGTAGTACCTTCCGGATTGACCAAATGCATGCTTGATATTCATGAACCTCATGAACGGTGTATTCCGGAATTACCTAGACCGTTTTGTACAAATATTTTTAGGCGACATCCTCATCTATTCCAAGAATGAAAGAGGAAACACGGAACACTAGCGAATAGTGTTGTCTGTAGAGAACAAATTGTATGGAAGCTGTCAAAGTGTTCCTTCTTCCGAGAAAGAGATCCTACTATTTAGGTCATATCATTTCGGTGAAGGAATATCTATGGACCAAGAAAAGGTAAAAGCCATTATGGAATTGCCCGGTGCGAAAAATACATGGTGAAGCTTCATGGGGCTAGCGGGTTAATGCGGAGATTGTAGAAGGATTCTCAAAATGAAACCATCACCACTTTACCCAGCATAGGGTCGGTATGAATGAATGAAGAATGTGGTTCATTGAGCTTAAGAGGTTACTAGCGAATGTCAATTCTACGAGTGCGGGATATGGAAAAGGACTTCCACCGATGCATACGGATACTTCGAAGGAAGGGTTGAGGCAGTACTTGTCTGAATGGAGGAGTGATAGCTTTTGCGTCAAGAAAGTTGAAGAAACACGAAGAGTCATACGACTCATGATTTGAAGTTGGCGGTAATGTTAGCCACGAAACTTTGGAGGCACTATACTTGTTAGAGGCTGAAACTTTGGAGGCACTATCTTGTTGGTGAACTTTGAACTCAAAAGCGGACCATCAGGTTTGACATCTCTTCACTCAAAGAGATGAATGCCGAGCAAGAGCGATGGGCGAGTTTATGAGTGAAATGCGATTTTGGTATATCGTACATCAAAGGAAAAGAAAATGTGGTCCATGAGATGCCTTGGTAGGAGACCACGAATCTTCTCCTTGAGCCATAAAGGTGATCAGGGATGTGTGTTGGAACTTAACTCCAAGGGCAGTTAATTATTTAAAGGTTACTTCAAACTGTCGGATTGGGAGGTAGTTAGATCCAAAGTCTGAAGGGTATAGTTTGGAAACAGATGGATTGCTAAGATATAGAGGAAGGATGTACATTCGTGAGAATGGGGATATTGAGAAGCATCATATTGAAGGAAACCCATAGATCACTTTATTGTCGCATCTAGTGTGAAAAAGATGTACAGAGATATGAAGAAGCTCTTCTTCTTTTGGGTAGGCATGAAATGAAATGTAGTCCATTTTGTGTAAATGCCTAGAGTGTCAGGCAGTGAAAGCCGACCACCATCACTAGCAGACCTCCTACAACCACATGATGTTCCTATGTCCAGAGTGGGAAGTCATCTCTATGGATTTTTGTTGTGGGATTTCCACTCACATCCCATAGACATAATACCATTCTTGTGATAGTGGATAAGTTAACCGGAGTGCTCATTTCATTCCAGTTAGGGTGCCTGATGTCACTAATGTGTACGTGTGTTTGTAAATGAGGTTATCCGTTTGCGCGGAATACCTAAGAAGATCATTTGAGATAGGGACTCGATTCACTTCTAGATTTGGACAAGTTTACTGTCAGCATTGGGAACTCAATTGAACCATGCAGCTTATCATCTGAAATAGATGGGCCGGTGAGAGGGTAATCAAGTCATGGAAGACATGCTTATGATGTATGTAATGGATAATCAGACCGATGGGAAAGTACCTACCTTTGGTAGAGTTTGCCTACAATACTTGATTATCATGGTTCCATTGGAATGCCACCCTATGAAGCTTTTTATGGAAGGCCATGCAGAATGCTGCTGAGTTGGGATAGACTAGAATGCAGGAAGTAGCAGTTGGGCGAAATTGATTAGAAATGGAGGAACCAGGTGATTGATTAAATGATTTAAAGGAAGTACGGAATGGCTGAAAAGCTGAGATGCACATAGGACCGGCCAGGAGTTATAAGAGTGGGAGACAAGTTTTCATTCCCATTCGGGCCCTAATAAGAGCACCATCACCGGTTGGAAGGGACAGTTGTCACCTCGGTTTATAAAACCATTCAGGATCGAGAGAAATTTGGACCCGTTGCTTATCGTCACCGTTCTGCCGCCCCACTTGCATAAAACTCATAATGTATTTCATGTATCTTTTACGTCATTATGTTCTTGATGAATCCCACATAAACTAAATTGGAAGAAGTTGCAGGTATCGGACTGTTAGGAACCCTCATGGTAGAGGCAGATTCGCATATTGGGCTAGTAGAGTCAAAACTGACTTAGGAAACCGCCTAGTAGACCAAGTTAAAGGTCCAGTGGGACAAGTATAGTCCGAGATCTGCTGCCCAGGAAGATGCCGAGACATTACATCGAGATTATCCCTCACTATTTTGACCGCCATTGAACATGTTTCGAGAAGGTGGGGTGTATCTTAACACCACCTTTTGACTAAGGCAGTAGGACTAACGAGGACTATATACTTTATTTTTCTAGTCACCTTGAAACTATAAAGTGATACTCTTAAACTTTATGAGTTATGAACTTTTATAGATATTTTAAATGTTATTTGATGATGATGTATATGATGCGATACATACATACATAAATTTTATGAATGTTTGAATATTATTAATGATGATGTATGTATCACGATCTATTATGTGGATGTAAGCTTTACGAATGTATAAATGTTATTGATGATGATGTATATCTCTTTAGCGACACATTGTGAAAATGTGAATTGATTGAATATTTTAAATGCTATTAGGATGATGTTGGATATTATGCAATCTAATTTGATAAAATGATGAACTTGTGAATGAGTGTTGAAGTGGGTATAAGATATTTTGAAATCTAATTCAATTGGAAACCTTGATGTTAACATGATTTTATGGATACAAGTGAGAAATGATGCTAGTATGCAATTACATGATGATAAATGCATGAAATGTATGAGTTTGTGTTCTGAATATGTCTATAGGTTAGAACATGAAATAGCCAAGGAATATGATGATGAAAGTGTATATAGGGAATGGCCAAGAAACATTATGGTATGAATATTGTATTTGGGAAATTTATATTGGTTTAGATGCATTCCTATGATATGTGGAAAAGTGTATGATTTCAGGTGACGACACCGCCCAAAACCGAATAAGTAGCCAAAACCTCCGACAACCGGTGTCCTTTGTAAATTCCATTATAGGGTTTTGACCCTGGTTATGTTAGGAGTGGTGGAGGCATTTCCACCGTGTATCCTCCATTGTAGGGTGGGCCATGGTAAGGGTGAACCCTAGATCTGATTAGGAGGGTGGAGGCATTTCCCACCGTCTTGTCCCTCCAAGAAACACGAAGTCACAGGAGGGCGGTCTTTGGTTCCATAGCTCCCAGTGCGTGTGATAGGGGCTGTGGTTCCACTAGGAAACTTGAGTGAATAGCGACACCACTTAGGGTTCTATTTGGGTTAAGATTAGGTATAGGCTGGCCTCCAAGATAGTCTAGTAGAGGTGTGGATGGAATGGAGTTGGGAGAGTAAGTTGGGAGGAAGGATGGTGAATGAGTTGAGACTATGGAATGCAATGCGGTGGTGGGATTTGATGAAAGAAATGTGTATATATGAATATTCTTTATTTTTTTTTTTTTTTTTTTTTTTTTTTTTTTTTTTTTTTTTTTTAATTGTAATTCAAGAAATTCTCTCCTCAGGTAATTGATTGTTGTCTTTATAAAGACTAGTCTTCTTGTGGATTGGATGCATACATAAAATACTAAAGGATAGCCAGGTTTGATTATTAGTACATATGCGAGGAATTGTGTATGTGTAGCTAGTACATACATTTCTTGTACACATACACTAGTATGTATGAGTTTCCCCTTGTTCTTGTACCATAAGATAGCTTAACTTCGGGACGGAGTTTCCTGAGGGGTGGGTGTAGGTAATGACCCTTTACTTATTAATACTATGAATGTTTTGCCGCCAAATAATCCCTAAGGAATTGGCTGGTAATTAATTATTATATAACCTTAGTGGTAATTCTTAATTAATTATTTTTTTATATTTTTTTTTTTTTTTTTTTTTTTTTTTTTTTTTTTAAAGTTAATGAATGATTAATTAAATTATCATTTAGTGATTCATGCCAATTAAAGGTTAAAAATGCAAATATAATGTTAAATGGTTCACAGTATCCGTAGGATAGCATTAACCCATCACATCAAAGAAATATTTAATGGTCTTATCCTTTATTAAATAGAAATAAATGGATGTATAGAGGCATTAATTAAGGGATAATGTGTTTGGTGGAGGAGTGAATGTCGAGGTGAAGGAGGCATAAGGGAAGGAGAAAGATTATGGAGAGGATATTGAGTTCATGCATTCGACAAGAGGAAAATGGGAGTATTAGGGACTGATTGGATTGTGATGGGATTCTGATTCTGCCACAGGTAGGGGTTTTGGGCTCGGAGGACTAGGACATCCATTGAAGTGATGATCCTAGGGCTAGAAGTACTAGTCGGTGCAGGGGTGGGCTACAGTTTTGGGGTGTCTTAGGAGCAAGATGCTGCGGATAGGATAGGTTCAAGCGAAGGGAGAAAACGACTGCAGGCGAGGGTATTTGAGTTATGTAGAAATTGTTATTTTATTTATTGAAATATGGAGTGAATAGCCTAGATTAAGTGAATTTTGAGTAGATTTCAAATTTGTTATTTAGTTTAATTCAATGGTATTTTAAATTAAATGATGGTCTTTACAACTTATGATAAGGAGTTGTATGCATTAGAACACAAGTGTGAAAAATGGAAACATTATTTGGTAAACCATTATTCTGTGATCATCCAACCAACAGTATTTAAAATGCAAATAGAAAGCTACAACAAGCTAGAGCACTTGGATGGATGGTTTTCTCTGTGGAGTTCCATGATTTATGTCGGGTATAAGAAGGGCATTTATAACAAATTTGTTGATATGCTTTCAAGGCCTATTAACTAGTGCTTGATTATTCTGTATGAATCATCATGCATGAAAGTTATATGTTGAGCAATATGCTTTGAATCCTGATTTTAAAGAAGTATATGAAAATTTGTGTCATTCTAACCATGTTGAGATTGAAGTTACCATGTGCATGATAATCTTTTGTATCATCTTGGCAAGCTATGTATTCCACAGGGAAAGAATCAACATTATAAGAAGCCCATTCTTCTTATTGCTTGTCATTTTGGTGTATGCAAGACAATGGCTAATTGCAAAGATCACTCTTGGCCTAAAATGAATGAAAGTGTTTCAAGATATGTTAGGATGTTTGTTATGTGCCACAAGTAAACCCTAAAATGTCGAAGAAGTTGGGTTTGTATACTCCACTGGTTCCTTCTCATCCTTAAGGAAGAGAATATTTCTAGGACTTTGTGGGAGGTCACCTATATAAGTCAATTACCTCTTTATATTTGGCAGTTGATCAGAATTTAGCAAAATGTGTGTGCCTTGTACGAAGTAGGTTATAGTTGAACAAATGACACAAATGTTCTTTCAAAATGTTTGGGTGCATTCTGGATTACCTAATCCATTATTTCTAATCGAGATTCTGATTTGTTGGAAGTTTTTGGTAAATTTTGTGGGCACTCATGGACACCAGCTGAAAAAGAAACCTGACTTTTCATCTTCAAACTGATGGTCAGATAGAAGTGGTGAATCAAATAGTGGTGCATCTTTAGAATTACTTATTGCAACCAACATCTAACTTTTGGGATGGCATTACTACATTGACATGCTTACAATTGAGCTTAGCACTCTTCAACTCAAGCGTCACCATTTGAAGCATGTTTGGGTGTTGCCCAAATCTCCTTTAGATTTTATCTTTGGGAAGGATATTGCTATTGAAGTCAATATGACATTGATAGGGAAGAAAAGTTCATTGAATAAATTAGATTGATACATGAAGTGGTACAAAATGATTGGAAAAGAGTCAAGGCAAGTACAAGACATGACATGACAAACATCATGTTGATCAAAGTTTCCAATTTGGATATGAAGTTTGGCTTTACACATGTCATGGGAGGCTTAAAGGAGAAGGTAAGAGTTGAAGCTGATTGATGCTGGTCCTTTCAAGATTTGTCGACAAGATTGGTAACAATGCTTTTCTTTTAGACTTGCCTCCTTATATGAAAATGTATCTAGGGGTTAATGTTAGAGGTGAAATTGTATGAGCCTCCTTTGATTGATGATCCAAGGGAGAGCATGTTCAATTCCTTCTATAGATGATTTTCCAGAATATCTTACTTGAGACACCATCCTTGATAGGAGAATCTGAACTTCAAAGCGAGGAAATGTGGAGTATCTTGAGTTGGTCATAGGAGTCTAAATCCAAAGTCCAGTGGATTGAGGGTTGGAAGAGTGCCGAGGGAACTATACCCTCATCTTCAAATATCGAAAATAGTCTTTTGGAGGTCCAAAAGCTTTCCAATGGGGAGGTGTGATCATATAGGGATCAGTTTTGCTCAAGGTTCAAAGTGTTTGAAAATCGATTCAAATCAAGCGAGAAGCGTAGGCCCACCGTCGTCATGAACCCAATGCATCTTGTTTGGGTTCAAATGGATGCCAGGAGCGAGAGATATCACGTTCCATTCAAAATGACAAACAAGCAAAAAAGTCGTCGACTATCTGATCCTCTGATCTGTCTGGTGACTTGGCAGTTGTGCGTAGGTAGGAAGATGTGGGCAGGTTGGCATATGCGATAGCATGTTTACAATTAGGATGAGAACCACGTGGCAATCAATTAGCGCCATATCACACACATATTAGTTTAAAATTTATGCATTCAGCAAGACTCGACCCAGCGACCTCCGGGAAGAGACTTAGGAAGAACCCGCAAATAGATACCACCACATGTTCCTTGTAATATAAATGATGCATATTATATTTACGTTGAAATGTATTATATGGTGGCCACGGACTGGCACCAGCCCCTGGTCCCGTGTATATACAATGTGACCACATTACTATATGCATGCTTTATTGTATATCCCTTTCATTTGAACTATCGGTCGCATGGTATACAATGTGACCATGGGCGCACCTATGTTATAACCATTTGAACATTGTCCCTTTATTTATATTCACACGCGATTAAACAGCGCTTCCTTGGGGCCTTAGGCAGTTAAGGGCTAAGTATGGCAGAATCAAACGGTTGTACCAGATAGATGGTTGCACCCCAAATGCCAATTTTCTTTATTAAAATATACGTGTGCCAGGTTCATGACAACAAGGGTGCGTTTTTGTAGATGTAGAGACAACAATTTTGAAGGGGGGACTTCTAGGAAGCCTATCTTCTTCAATTTTGGCCAAGCTTGAGGGGTCTTGAAAAGCCGACTAGGGGTTTTGGATTACCACGAAACCATTTGACAGTCTATTGTGGCATTTGAGCATTGTAGAGAACATTTTTGAGCACTTTTAGTAAATAATACAAATGATCCATTAGGCTGGTGTGAGATGCTGCTTAAAGAGGTGAACTCTGCTTTATCATTTCTTTGTTATGTGTTTTCACGATTTCAACATTTTTATTATTTATGTTGTACATCTTGAATAGAGTAAATCCTATTTAGTTGTGTTGCAAAGTTGATCCAATTTCATTTTGTGCATAGAATTTAACACACAAATATTTTCAAAGGATGATCTTCTTCATTTTAGATCAACCAAAGGAATTTCTAAAAGCACATCCCTATATCCCGCTCGACATGTAGAGACAGGGTTGCCTCCTTGTCCAGTAAATCAGAGACTATGACAGTCGAAGAATAATCCACCAACTCTTCACATCATTGACCACATGGTGATGGCCTTCGACAACTATCTTCGTGAAAATTAATACTTAATACATGCAATTGGGGAAAGGTGACGAGCCTTTAATGGCGTGAGACTTACAGTTTATATGGGGTTTTGGAAAGAGCTATTTCTCTATATATATATATATATATATATATATATATATATATATATATATATATATATATATATATATATATATATATATATCCTCTAGGGACAATTTAAATTTAGAAGGGGTTGTTAAAGTATGCAGCCTCCATAGAACTGCACATAGGAAGTCTCTTATTTTAAAACAAGCGAGTCTCCTACCAATTTGATGTCTGACTTGGAAGTAACCTTAAAATTAGATATATTTTATTATTATTATTATTATATTTCATTTCATATATTCTTATTAAAATCTATAACAAAATACTCATCTATATTTTACCATTTATATATTCTTGTTACTTACATTGTGTATATATTCTTATTAATTTATTTATTGAGGTAAGTTCAATTCTACGAAGATATTCTTCACATTTAATGTTCTATGATAAACTTGGAGAACATGATTGATAAATCTTATTACTTGTTATTATTTATATATTCTTATTAATTGTTATTGAGGTAAGTTCAATTCTACGAAGATATTCTTCACATTTAATGTTCTATGATAAACTTGGAGAACATGATTGATAAAATTTAAGAACTTTGTTCATAGTTCATCTTTGTTCTTTTTGGAGAGATTCTACATACCATTTGATTTATAAAGCATTTAACCTTGATAAGGAGTAATATAATTTTTATTTAAATAATTAGTTAAGTTCAGTTTTGAGTTTAATTATATTTTATTGTTATAAATTTTTTAATTATATTATTTTTTATTTAAGAATTAAAAAAAAATATTAGGTATTTTTTTTTTTTAAATAATATAAAATAAATTGGATATTCTAGTCAAACTAATAATTAACAATAGTTATTAAAAAAGCAAGTATATGACAATAAAATTTGAATTTAAATGAAAAATAACAACTCTCTTTTCAACCACTCACACCAAATTAGCATAAATTACGTTATTATCACAATAAAAAAAGCAATGGAATAAAATACCATCCCTTGTGCCTATACTTCGCTTGGTTAATATGTCTTTCCATAACTATTTAATTCTTATCATTATTGAGAAGCATCCTAAATCCACATAAGCAATGCATGTTCTTAATCATTGTCACCGATCAATATCAATATTCTTGTTGATAAGAAGGAGGTTAAGAAGTTAAATTAAAATAATTATAAATTTAAATAAATAATTATTTATTTTATTAAAATTATATGTAGATATAGATTATGGTTTAGGTGGGAGTATTTGTCAACATGGTGAGAAGCATCCTAAAATGTATGTTCTTACTCAACGACACCTATGATCGATATCAATATCAATAATCTTGTTGGATAAGAAGGAGCTCGAGAAAATATTAAAATAATTATTGATTTAAATAAAATTAAATAAATTTTCTTATTAAAATTATATATGGATAAAGGTTATAGTTTAGGTGAGAGTTTTTAAATTATAAAAATAAAATCAGAAGTTTGATTTTTTTCCATTTAGGGAAAAAACATAATGGTAAGTAAATTTAATAATGAACATTTTTTAAATTAATTTCTTAGTTAAAAAATAAAAGATAAGAATTCAAATTAATTAATATTATTAAAAATTAAATGATGCAAACGATCATCATCGATATAAAAAAATGATTGAAAGTTAGTGGAATATAATCAATTTAATATAAAAAATTGTAATTTAAAAGTTTTAACATTGAAAATTAACTTATGATGTATGTTATTGATTTTTTTTTATATAATATAAAACTTAAAAATAAATATTCATAAATTTACTAGATAAATGTACTTAAGTAGATATTTATAATGTAAAAATTGACACAGTAAAAAAAAGAATTGTTAAATAATTATTATTTTTTGAATAAATAATTATTTTATTTGATTAAACAAAAGAGAAAATTAAATTAAAAATATGAAAGGTTATTAAGAAGAAATATTAAAAATTAGAGGGTCTATTTTCATCTCTCAAGAAGTTCTTCAATTTAGTGGTCATCCCTATACCCTAGACTCAAAGCTTTATTGTACTTATTTTTAAAAGTGGGAAAAAAATTCCTCTAACTATAGGACCATTATGATTAGTCTCCTTCTAGCCAAGTTATATGGAACTATTTTGGAAAAGAAGATTAGTGTATGGTTAAAAGGTCAAGGAAAAATAGCTAAAGGTCAGGCTAAATTTAGGAGCTATCATTCAACTATGGACCACCTTGTTACACTTAGGATCATTACAGAGGAGTGTCTCAATAATAAAACCGATATACCATGTCGTTTCATTGACCTTAAAATTTTTTTTGACACAGTGCCCAGGACTAACCTTTGGAATAATTACCTCTCGAGTTGAGAGCTTTTGCAATAAGGTTGTACAAGAGCACTATTGCCAATTTTATGAACACCAAGGGTTGGTTGGAAGAAATTAATTGTAATGTAGGAGTTAAGCAAGAATACCCCTACCCCTTTTGGCATATACATTGACAAGTTAGAGGGTTATATGGAAAAAGCAGGTTCTGTTGGCCTGACTCTTTCTAGTATAGTCATCATCCTTCTATTTTACGCTAATGATATTGTTCATATGGCAAGGAGTCCTTATGATCTCGAAAAGAAACTAAAACTCCTCAAGGATTTCTACTCTAGTATAGGTATGATAATTAAATCCAAAAAATTACTTTCGTTAATTTCATGTATGACAACAACAACTTGGACGAGGTGACTTCATACAAATATCTCAAAATCAATCTTCATCACAGGATTAACTAGAACTATATCATTGAGAAAAGGATAAAAGGAGGGTGAAAAACTTATTATGGACTTGAAAACAATGGTAAATCAATGAACCTTTTGTTATGGGATAAGAAGAAACTCTTGTTTGAGACTCTTTTCACTCATGTTATCTAATATGGTTGTGAATTCTAGGTCTACATCATCTCTAGAGAATCGTGGATAAAGATTGAGCAAATCCAAAAACGTTTTATAACTTATAATATGCTCTCCATCTTGAATAAGCTCTCTTGTCCAAGAAGGCTTTCATTTATTGGAGATCGTCATCTGAGGAGGTTCTTGAAATTCTACTATGTCACGATCTTCTAGAATTTCCTCATCAGGGAAAGTTACGACTTCCCTCACTGGTTTTGCAGCTCTGGAAACCTCCCTCACTAATTCTGCAACTCTGGGGATTACGGGTTCCTCTTCATATACTTATTCAAGCTGACATCTTCTCGATTTATTGAGCGCTACATCTTCATAAAGGGTCACATCCCTGCTGATCTCGATGTGATGGTGACCTCGTATATAAATCCTGAAGGCCTTGGAGACCTCATAGTATCCCACAAATATTCCCTTCTTTCCTGAGGGTTCGAGCTTGTTTCTCTTCTCTTTCGAAATATGTATAAATACTGGGCAGCCGAATATTTTGAGATGTCTTACCTTTGGTTTCTTTCCGGTGAACATCTCTTCCGAGGTCTTGAACCCAAATGCACTATGGGACAATCATTTTTTGAACATATACGACTGTCATTGCTGCTTCTGCCCATAAACACATTGGAAGATCTTGATCATGGATCATGGTCTTCACAACTTCCATTATCGTTCTGTTCTTTCTTTCTGCTACACCGTTTTGTTGAGGATTATAGGGAGTAGTGAGCTCCCTCTTTATCCCAACATCTTTGCAGAAGTTCACAAATTATTTTGATGTTTATTCTCCTCCATTATCTGACCCGAGTATCTTGATCTTTCTTTCAGAAAGATTCTCTATCAAGGCTTTGAATTCATTGAATTTGCTGAACACTTCATCTTTAGATTTCAAAAAGTACACCCAGGTCTTATGAGAATAATCATCAATAAATGATACATAGTATACATACCCACTAATGGAGGATGATGGCATTGGTCCACACACATCTAAATGAATGAGTTTTAGGACTCCTTCTTCTTTGTTGTCTCTCTTCGGAAAAGGGTTCTTGATGTTCTTCCCTTGTGCACATCCATTGCACATGCCTTCATGGTCAACATTGAGCTCTCGTAGACCTGTGATTTCTTTTCATACGTATGGTAATGCCTTGTAGTTGATGTGGACCAATCTTCTATGCCAAAGTTCACATGGATTCTCAATGGCATGGGTCATGACATCTTCTGAGTGACCCTTTAGCTTATACAAGCCACCTTCTTCTTTTCCAATGAGGATTTCTTCTTTTATGGTTTCTCCTTTAGTACGTTGCCTTCTACAACCTTCACTATAGCTTCCTCAAGGTTATTACCTATGACTTGGAACAAGGTCAACAAAACAACAAGCAAGAATAATATCCTTTTGATAATAT